>OENT01000169.1:0-176107 GCA_900239685.1 Rotaria macrura
TAGTATTTAGAGAAAGAAAAGCTCAATTTAAATGGACATTGTCCTTTTGAGTTGTTTTAAGTCTCGACTTATTTTAATATTGCTGTGAAGTAGTATTTGATGTTCTGCTAAACTCATTCTCAAAGTTTTCATCTCTATTCGTCTTGAGCTTGAGTTTTCGTTTAGACAGGTCTTCTTTGAAATTTATATCATACAATAAATGTAAAGAGTTTAGGCTAAAAATTTTGGAATCAACAGATGGCTCTTTCTTCAGAAAGTATTCGTTACCATAAATACGCAAAAAAGACAAGCAATATGTATTCAGAATGCTTAAGTGATAGGCACTTTATTCCATGTTAGGAAGCATTGACTATTTAATCAGCATAATTCAAATACAAGAACAGCAGGATAAAAGTGACAACCTACTTTTGATGACTTGAAAAAACAATTCTTTTGTTTTAGCCTCCAAGTAGGCTGGAGACTTTCATGTCATTAAGATTTAAAATTGTGCACTTCACTCTATTTGTTAGTAAAAAATACTAAAAATCAAGTACTTTCTCCTCCATTGTAACGAGTCCGATATTTTTAGGTATACGTTTTCATCGTAAGTTATTTTGCAAAAGAAAGAGGTGCCATAGGAAACTTAAATGTTTTTTAGATACTTAAGAACTTGATTTTACATTAGTCATTTATATATGGATAAAACCGACTTTTCATTTTCATGTAGTGATCTGAAAACTTATGCAGAAGTGTAACAGAATCTTCAAAAGTTGGATGGAAAATTAAAAAAGATCCTAATTTCGTATTAGTATGGAGAAACGTTTTTTTATGAAGTGTGTTCGGATTTCCGAAGCTTACATTAGTGCGATAAAAGTATAGCAGCACCGGCCAGAAATGTTTAGAAGTTTCTGCCATTTTAGAAAATAAGGTACGTTCACAATTACGGAGATTCCAGGATTTTGAAACTCGCATAATTTTGGAAGCATCGGATAACTGAGAACAGAAACGCAACAAGTTTTCAGAAAATTCAGAAATTTCCATTTTTGGCGAAACACTGCTGTTTTCAAAGAATACTAATACTTAAACTGCCAACATTTCTGTCATCGAAAACATTAATCGAATTGATATATGGAGCCTGATACTGTTCATTAAAGGGATAACAAGAACCACAACAATTCGTCCAACTACAACAACAACAAAAAAAACCACAACAATGCGTCCAACTTCAACAACAACAAAAAAAACCACAACAACAACAAAAAAAACTACAACGATTCGCCCAACTACAACAACAACAAAAAAAACTACAACAATTCGCCCAACCACAACAACAACAAAAAGAACTACAACAATTCGCCCAACCACAACAATGCTTCTAACAACAACAACTACAACAATCCTTCCAACAACAACGACCACAACAATGCTCTCGACAGCAGCAACGACAAGACGTAAGTGTGTTGTATCTGTAGAATGCTCAAGGAGTAGTATCTATGCTGGAATGCTTATTTTTCTACGAATTCGTCCTATTCAAAATTCTCAAGCTTTGTAGCTGATGTCCAACTGTAACAATACTTACAACACACCACTAAAGTGCTTCCAGTTACCTTAGTATGTTAGTTAATATTTCCATAACCATTGATACTTAAGCACTTTTTTTATACATCTATGAGTTATCTATCATCAGTAGAGCGGTAGTATAAAAAGGAAAGATTATAAATTGCTGATATCTTGTTAAATCAGTAGAATCGATAATATGATATAGAAGGACTTCTTTTAGATAACTGGTATAATACTTTCATGTCTGTTTACATTTTGTTCAAGTGGCTCACGAAATCACTTAATATAATCCCCAAACTACTACTGTTTATCACCGAGAATTCATTGATAGAATCATTCGTATCCACATGGATCTTCAGTTAAAGAACTAATTTGTATTTTCGCATCGTTTTGCAGTTCGTATAAAACGAAGTAGATAATAGTTATCAGTGCCGAATTTTGAATTGACCAATGTGCAAACAGTTGTTTTGAGATACAATACTATCAACCCAAGCATATCTATATTGGATTAATCATTCCGAAATCGCACATTGTTTTTGTGCTAAACAAATCACATAATAATGCATTCAATTTATAGGCTAAAATGGGTGCAACAAATCCAAGGTCTCGAGATTTGGTGCACATAGATTTACATTTGTTCTCTACTAAGATTTGGATTTGATTTTAACTTTTCCAAAATCTGATGAAAATTTATAAGATAAATTTGGAGAAGAGAGAAAAGAATCTCAAGTCATATACATTGATTTAAAATTGTATAGATTTAGTAAAGATTTGGATTCAGCCTGCAGTATTTAGGTTGGGACTTGGGTGAGATTTGGGTTTGGGATTAGGATTTGGGATTGAAATTTGGATTCACTGTAGTACGGCTACCAAGTGGGACTAATGTTAGATTGAAAACAAATCCCAATTCCAATCCAAATCCAAGTCCAAGTCCAAACCTCAAAGATTTGGTGACAAATCCCGAATCCATTAAAGACTTGTTGAATCCCCTAGCCTAAAACAATTCTGAATCACTGATATCATTGGTTAACATAAAATAAGTTGTTATTGCCGATATTTTAATGACAAAAAATCTTATCCCTAACTTACAGATCAACTGGCTATCGTGACCCATCATTTTCTTCCTCGTTCTAACTAAGAACGTTATAGTTGTCAACTAGACCCTGCACAGAGTTGCTGACTTCATGTAAATACAGCCTCACATAAAAAAATTAGCCTGAGCTTTAGACTAAGTACACACTGATAATTTAAAGATGACTTCCAATGCCATCTTCATATAAAGTGAGGTAACAGTCTAGAACGTCCTTGCAAAAATGTTCTTTACCAAATGTCCCCGGGCTTCAGTCCCCGGAAAAAAGTCCATTAGCCAAATTGTCCTTGGTAAAAAATGTCCTCCATGATCAAAATGGCCTTTCAGTAAAATAAAAGCAATGGTAGTTGATAATGTTAGAAATGCAGGTTAATTTACTAGAAAGGATTAAATTTCATTTTATTTTTCATTGGCCACAAACACGAAAGTCAACGTAATAGATCTTGTGGTGTAATCTGGGTATTGTTGAACCGATCGCATAATTCTTTGATTCGTCGTTCAACAATTCTGGACTTTGATTTTTGGGTGTGTGTGTGTGTGAGGATATGAGTGCCCAATTTTAAAAATCTGACGTAAGATCTTGAACACCAGATAAGATCATTAAAAAAAAGTCGTCATCTGTGAAATCTTACATCAGCTCGTTCCATCATATTCTTGAAAGATCTTGCTGTATCGTAAGATATGACTAAGATTTTGGGAAATCTTGTGCAATATTATGATCTTTCACGAATATTATGGTACGAGGCGATGTAAGATTTCTGAGACAATGAATTTTTGTACGATTTTTCGCTTGATCTTACAAGATCAGATTCAAAATCTTATCAGATCTTTTTATATGATTGTTCCCCTGGGTATGAATGTGAGATGTGGGTGTGCGATGTAGCTGTGAACAGGAATATAGTAACACCAGAACCCCACCACAGACTCATCCTTCACAACGAACAGAAATACGATACATCAATTTCAATTCTGAGCAATTTTAATTCTAAGAGTTGGTGGAAATCGGTTGGAATAGGAATTGATGCATCTCTGATGACGAAGGGCATTTTCATACAAAGAACATTTATGCTGTAGGACATTTTTGTAACGGAACTCTAGCATGTATTCGAAAGCGAGGAGGACGATAGGAATCTTTTTCGATGCGACATTTCCGGAGAAACGTTCACATGACGACAGTAAGAATAAGTCAAGTATGTTCTAGAAAATTTTACATCTTCTTTACACCTATGCGAAGTCGACATTTTCAATACCTGAAGTACCTTCTGAGTTGAGGAGTTCTTTTCTGTTTTGAATCCCATTCAACCATCAAGTACTAAGAAGTTGATCATACGTATCATGAATATTATTACTGAAAGCCTTAATAAGAAGATGTCGATATTAGAGAGCAACATTCATCTCATACTGATTTTTCATCGAAGTACGAGGTCTTCAAATCCCATTGCCCTGGAAGAGTGAAAATGTTCTGTTAGATCCAGTAAGTTTTAAAATTTTTTTCTGTATTCAGCGTTTACTGATTCGAGGCGTTCTGACAGATTCCATCATCGATAATAATAATTATTGTTTAAATAATGATCTCGTCGTTTTCCTTTACTTCTGTAACCTCATTTGTTTTACCCTTTTTTTTTAATTAAAACACGTAAAATAATTAGAGAAGAATGCATTAAGATCTCACATTAGAAAAAAAACTTTATAAAAATTCCTAACAGTCGCTGAAAATGTATGACTGCATAATAAAATGGAGAAAACTCTGCAGAAATCTTTGGAATGGAATTATTTCAAGAAATACTTTTATTCATTGAAGGGCTGGAGAAATCTTTTTAAATAATTACGAAATTGCTCCGAAATTTTTAGATAAAAGTCGGATATTCATGAACTTAAAATGGAGTTATGAAAATGCAAAAAGAAATCACCTTTTCTATCATTTTATAATAGAATGTATAGTTTTGCAGAGCTCATCAAAACCTAGACATTGGACAATTTCAAGTTGAATTTTCATCGAAATCCTGCATCATCGACAGCATCGTTTATTATATAGACACAATCAATCTTGGAAATTTTCAAGAAGTCTAAAACGCCCATATCAATTATATATCTTTTGATTACACTGAATATGTTGCACCTACATAGATTTGGCTACTTTTTCTATTAGAAATCTCTCTATTGTAAAACCAGGCTCCAAATCGCTTTAGCTTGTATGAGGGATTTTAGGAGGCCTGCAAACATAGTCAACATATTTGAAAATTCACGGGGTTTCCGCAACAGCACGAGTTAAATGTGTGTACTGTTTTGGTGATATTTTAAATGTACGCTCTCTGTTGTACATACATGCATGACAGCCACCGTCGTTTTATAAAATTGAATAGCTCCTTTGTTGAAGGTGATTCATCTAACGATGTCAAGTATCAATAATATGCTTTTCGAAGTATAGAAATCCTTTAGATAGAATTTTAAAACAAAGTATCTATCAATGTTTACTATATTATTTCAAAAATCGACTCATATTGATGTTCTCTACACGAGTAGTAACTTCATTTACCTCGTAATTTAGATTTATGGCAATTTCAGGACAACTTTCATGTTTGGACCAGCTACTACCTTGATAGTTGAGTCAGCTTGGCTACTTATTGAGTGTTATAATCGAATTTCGGCTCAAAAGGGACAATTGATGTTAAGAAAGATATTAGTAAAAGTTAACCGAGAGCTGTAATCATTTATTTAAGTGAACAGACGAAAAGCAAAGAGGAAGATACGGCAGAACTGCGCTGGTATTCAGCCAAAAGTTATTCGATTTCTAAAATGACACACGGCTAACTCATTGTTCTTCAGAACATGGAACAGTCAACAATTATTGGAAAAATTCAAAATTTGCACCTTCAAAAATTGTTTCTATGGATTCGATCTATTTTCGTTCATCTTTCTGATCGATTCCATCAAAATTCACCTCTTTCGTATGACTAGAATTATTTTATTGAGTTTATTTGATTAAATGGGATCATGGAAACTAAAATATGGAAGTTAACTATTATCAAAAGCAGAGAAAGGAATTCATGCATTTTTCAGTAACTAGTATGGATACTTGAGTCATTTTTCGGAAAATAGAATATTAATGATGCAGTTTGCAACAGTCTATGATTTGGATTGCTTGAGTGCAGCATTCTTTTATAATAGTCTTTCTTACCTAGAATTAGTTTTTCCACACGAATTCTCTGATACTGATGGGACTTTGACATATTGATTGCTCAAGAATGATCCCACTCGTTCTGTTTTATCTGTATTTCACGACTGGTGAACCATGTAACGTTGATCTATTTCAGACGATACATCTTCTGATTCTCTTCAAGCTTCCAAATTCGCCTTAATTTAAAAAATTAAAACAGAATGTTTTGACAGGTAGCCGAGGTTCATTGTATAAAATACAGCAATATCAAGAATTTCGCTCTTGAAAACGAATTTCTTCTATAGCGATGGATAACAAGTTTTGACAACTAAACTCAATTGTACATAGCTCTTAAAAGCCTCGCCTAAGTATGGATGTATATGAATTTCTCTAATTCTCACTCATTGTGCTCTGTGGGGTATCCCAAAAAGTCTGTTTATTACTGTGATGACATTTATTCACTTGTTAACGGTCTTCTAAAAACCCTTTTAAAATTACAGCTATGAATAAAATGATTGGGTTTTTGCAGCATTTTAACAAATCAAGTATATTTTTCCACTTGAAGCTAGAATAACATCTGTTAATAAGCTATATGCAATCAGCACTGAACCGGAGTACTCTCAAATATTGTACGTTTGCTCTATTAGCTCCATCGAATCATTCCAGTTTGTCAAAATCAGAGAGCGCACAAGCGCTTGAGTATAACTCTGAAAGAGCATTTGATTTTTACTCGAGATATTACAAAATGTCAATTTCCAAATCCTTCGTTTATGAATTAGAATAAATCTTAAAGCATCGAATTAAAAATCGGTCAAAGCACATGGAGTTCTTACCATCATGGTACCCATCCTGGTAGACACCGAATTTTGCTTGCTAAACTTACGACAAACACCAGATTGCGGAGCATTCGGCAACAATGCTTTGTAAAAAAATCGAAGCCGTACAATTCATCTGCTTTGAGGTAGAAGTAGAGTGAATAGTGTACAAACTTTATCAAGGCATCGATATGTCTTGATTGATCCAACCTTCTAAATGACAGATTTCAAAAGCACTATTAGATTGGAATGCAACTGGAATATGTCGAATATCACGATACACTCTAAGAACAAAGGCCATTGATAATAATGCACTTGATCACTTATTGAATTTGCAAAAAGTTCATTGACCATCGATACGAGACAATTCACAACAAGAACGAAAGATCATGATACGTCAATGGAAAAAACGTGAAAGACATTTAGTTAAATGAATTTCCCATATTCTCTTACTCTATGGACCCTTTTTGAACTTTCAACTATGAATAAGGCGCTATTTTCACTTGCAAAAATTCATGAACTTCCTAGAGAAAAGAGATACTGTTTTGTATTCTATAGTGGTGTGATTTTCATACTTCATTTATCATATTTGCTCTTCTAGAATGGATAAGGAGTGGCAGCATGAATTATGGACGATTTGAACATACAGCATCTGTGTTAACAAATGGTAAAGTACTAGTTGCTGGGGGATCTGATGGCAGTATTTATCCTATAAACAGTGCTGAGTTGTATGATCCATCGACAGGAACTTGGACAACGACTGGAAGCATGAATTATGGACGCAACCGACATACAGAATCAGTATTGACAAATGGACAAGTGTTAGTCACTGGTGGTGGTATCTATGGAAGTAGTGCTGAGTTGTACGATCCATCAACAGGAACTTGGACAACGACTGGTAACATGAATTATTATCGATCTTGGCACACAGCATCAGTATTAACTAATGGAAAAGTATTAGTTGCTGGTGGTTGGGATTATAGCTCCCCGAACACTAGTGAGTTGTATGATCCATCGACAGGAATTTGGACATACACTGGTAGCATGAATTATGGACGATATTTGCACACAGCATCAGTATTAACTAATGGCAAAGTATTAGTTACTGGTGGGGACAATCGAGGGTATCTTTCGAGTAGTGAGTTGTATGATCCTTCAACAGGAACTTGGACTATAACTGGTAGTATGAACTTTTTGCGAGGTTCCCATACAGCATCAGTATTGACAAATGGAAAAGTATTAGTTGCTGGTGGTGGGTATTCTGCAATAAGTGAGTTGTATGATCCTTCAACAGGAACTTGGACTATAACTGGTAGTATGAACTTTTTGCGAGGTTCCCATACAGCATCAGTATTAACGAATGGAAAAGTATTAGTTGCTAGTGATACGAGTAGTGAGTTATATGACCCATCAACAGGAATATGGACATTGACAGAGAATATGAATGATGCACGAACTCACGGTGCAACCTCTGTAATAACGTCTGGAAAAGTTTTAGTTACAGGTGGATACTTTTATGATTACCCGCAGAGAAGTGAGTTGTATGATCCATCCACAGGCACTTGGACATTGGCAAGTACTACAAGTTATTACAAATATTACCATACAGCATCGGTATTGACAAATGGACAAGTGTTAGTCGCTGGTAGTTGGGGCTATGATAGAAGTGCTGAGTTGTATGATCCTTCGACAGGAATTTGGACAAACACTGGTAACATGAATTATGCACGATTTTGGCACGCAGCATCAGTATTAAATAATGGAAAAGTATTAGTTACTGGTGGTTGGGATTCCTCGGCTTATGATAGTAGTGAGTTGTATGATCCATCAACAGGAATTTGGACAAACACTGGGAGTATGAATTATGGTCGATACTACCATACAGCATCAGTATTAACAAATGGAAAAGTACTAGTTACTGGTAGTGTAACTGACGGGTATAAGAATAGTAGTGAGTTGTATGATCCTTCGACAGGAATTTGGACAATTACTGGTACCATGAATTATGGACGATATTTGCACACAGCATCAGTATTAACGAATGGAAAAGTATTAGTTGCTGGTGGTTGGGGTGCAAGTAGTGAGTTGTATGATCCATCAACGGAACTTTGGACAATGACTGGGAGCATGAATTATGGACGATCTTCGCACACAGCATCAGTATTAACGAATGGAAAAGTATTAGTTGCTGGTGGTTGGGGTGCAAGTAGTGAGTTGTATGATCCTTTAACAGGAATGTGGACAACGACTGGTAGCATGAATTATGGACGACATGGCCATACAGCATCTGTATTATTAAATGGGACAGTATTAGTTGTTGGGGGATATGATGACAATGGTTTGTCTGTAAAAAGTGCTGAGTTGTATGATCCATCAACAGGCACGTGGATAATCACTGCTGCTACGAACAAGTTAAGAAGCGCTCACACAGCATCGGTATTGGCTGATGGGAATGTACTAGTTACAGGTGGAGAAAGTCGTGCGATTTGGAGCACTTGTGAGTTGTATTAATTACCTTAGAATAATGAAAGATGAATCATCACAGGTGCATGTTTCTATACAAACTCAATGGACAAACGTAGATTGATAGAGGGAAGTTGTTTGCAGTAGCAACGAAGAAAATTTTTGCCTTTGTTTTTACTTTTTCCAGTCTTCCTTTTTTCGAATTGCGAATATTTTAACATTTTTTTGTGCTTTCTTCGGTTCAGTATTGGGAGGTATTCAGTTTTTAGTATGTATGATTATCTTGGTTTTTATAGAAGGTGTGGGTGTGGGTCTAAATATGCAGAGTCCATAAACAGGCTCCATGCAAAACATTTTTATTATTTTATTCAAGAAATAAAAGGAAAGATCAATTTGTATGTCCGTTTGTTGGAAATAGTGGTTTGATTAGTATGTCATGTTATTTTTTGTATGCTAATAAGAACGTCATCTTATGCACAGCCTTATATCCAATAAATCAACTATTTTGAAGGATATAAATATTCTTATGTATCTCTTTGTCAAAATGTATGTATCATATAAACTGATGAGACAACAGAAATGTGCAGCGGAATCCTATGAACTGGATAGGACGATAGATATTTCACATTTCACGTCCAAAATACTTTGAACGCAGATTCCATTGAAATTAAGGTCATAAGCGTTCACTGTGAAGTTTCTAAGATGAGCTAAAGCATCGATCGGATAGCTGAAGAGATGTGAGTTATTGAGGGCACATCAAAGTGAAGTCCATAGAGTGATACTTATTACATTCTGTTTAACACAACAGTATATGCATGAGGAGTTCTGAAATACGAACCGTAAAATCTTTGTACTTTGTGAGTGGACTTCATGCATATTAGGGTGACAAATTTTGTTTCTGTGGGTATCGTGCCAAAGGACCTGAAACCAGAAACTGATGCACCTATTTATGGTTTTCTTAAGAAAACGTGAATTATCAATGGGTCGATGAATTTCGCTAACCTTGATTAACACGTGAGCTGCATAGTCTCGATAGTTTTGTAGTTGTGCACTTATAAAAGGGTACAATTTTGTTTGTGAACAATAAATAGTCTATCATGGCTTCTCGATTTTTTGTTCGTTATGACTGAAAACTTTTCAGTCTACCATAAAATATATTTCGTCATGATAAAAATCACTTATTATACGGAGTATGTTTAGTAGGTTTGAATCCTACACTCATCGATGACTATTTATGAGCTTGACAAATTAGAGTAAAAGAATGTTTTCGAAGTTTACGCTATAAACACTACACAACCCCTGATGTGATCGAATCCTCTGATGAATAGTGTAAGAAAATAGTGCCATTTTTATCACAACTTATGCATGTCTTGCTGATTTTCTTTGTCTGAGTTCAATAGCAATACGCAGTTACTTGTTCATTTATACTTATACACACTCGGTAAATATCGCTCACATAACGGTAGTATTTTCAATTGATTCTCTCAGTGAAAACTTTTTAAGAAGCTTAAAACGTATTTCAGATGCTTTGTTCCCCTATTTCACATGATTTTTAAAGCAATTTATACGAATCAATAATACATGTTTCATAACAATAAACAGACAATTGGTGTAACTGTTCCGACTTTTCTCATACCCTCACAAACATATCAAAACGTCTGCATTTTGTTCTCGAATAATCAACCTGTTTTCGTCAAGAATAAAACTGGTAAATTTGATAGAACTGTAAATTGATTGAATACCTTTGACAATCTGCGTTCGATTTCTATGACGAGTTATTCTCTAGTTCAAATTCAAGCAATTCAGTTATGTGAATATATATGAGCCAGTCCACATAAGTCACGAACGAATTTGCCCAATTCAAGGCTCATGACGGAGAAAAAAGTTCTAAAAATTTTGCCGAAAGCTGTTTTGAAAAATATTGATCCTTCGATATTTTATGAGCAATTCACAAAAAATACTGAAAATGACAATCTTCGACGGGAATGGTCTTAATGTGGTCATATCTGAAGAATAGTTCAAAAGAGCGAGCTGAAACTTTCTATAGAAATAGAACCCAATGAGTTCTATTTACCATAGAATTTTCGTCCCAAAATATTGAGCCCTTGAGATTTTGTGAATCATCCAATATCTGCAAAAACGTACATTTTTGGAAAGTTTGACCATTCATAACTCTCGATTGAAATAAGATAGGGTGTGGGTGTGGGTGTGATTGAGTGTTTTTCGGATTCAAACTGGATTTCATTCATTCACTGTGATAGAAGTTTTAAAAGTATTAAATATTTGTTAAAATTCTTCTAGTTATATTTAGATTCATCCACCAACATGTTCTACATGTTTCAAACCATCTTACGATGATCGAATATAAGTTTGTTGTATTACTGAGTGTTATATTTACATGGAGACAGACTGCATTCAAGTCAATTACTCGGTGCAACAACTGATCAATCACTTTTTCGAATTATTATTTTTAGGTAACAACAAATAGATGAGTTGTAGTTTACGAGATGGCAATGTAGAAAAAAGAGACAAGATTCTACGTCCGATTAACTGTATCATTTGGTGGATTTTATTTGACCGAGATAACCCGTAAGAAACACATTAGTAGAAATTTCTGATTAACTTTTCTATCAATCGAAAAGATCTCAGCTCGAAGGTATTTTCAAGTGCCAGTGATACATTTGTTGGCGGTTAGTTTATGGAAGATGTGTTGTGTGGTTGAAACTAAATGTACATGTTCTATACAAGTCAACTCATCGTTTGTTAAAATACTTACCCTTTACGCTAGAGACAATTGGAATACCTTTTCCGATGATATCGTGAACACATAATAACTTATATTCCTATTGTTGACAATATAGATTATTTTATTGCCAATTGTTAGTTGGAGGTTGAAGTGAAATAAATGTACATGTGAGTGTGGGTGCGATTTCAGTTGTACTCTTCATAGAAAGCTATAGCCCCGCCCACGTCTTCACGTTCTTCAAAAGCAAAACTCGTTGGAACACGAAACTGTGACATCCTTTTGTAGCCGCATTTGGTCAAATACCCTGGGAGCTATAAGTAAGATTTAGAGTAGATAGGCCTGTGTTAAATGCCAATAGGAGTAATGATAAACTTACGCCGACTTAGTATCAAAATCAGTGAGTTGTGAATCTTTATGGTATAGATATCTGCAACTTCGACCAGAACCTTTTTACATTGCTAAGCCGCTTTTGCTTTCCCTCAGATTATAACTCTGATACTATATTCAAGAACTACTCCATTGAATGTCTTTCTCTCACCTGAAGAAGAAGAGAACAGTTGGAATATTTTCTGCCTTGAAATCTATACTTTTAATAATATGACATTCTTTCAGTAGAGGATCAGCGACGTTTCCGTTGCGGTAATTGTTTCTTTTAATATTTGAGCAGTGGTTTCTTCGATTTTGATCTCATTTATTCAAGAGGTTAATTTCTGTTTTTCCTTTTCACAAACAAACAAAACAAAAAAAGAAATGATCACAGATTCTCCTCAGATGATTCATCTTCATCCAATATCATCTAAAAGAAAAAGAATAATAAAAAAAGCATTTGATCAATAGGAAATCATACTTATTTTATTTTTACAGGATCATGTTTATTATTTGTACCTTTTTTTTCTTTGTTACAGCTTTCTCTAATGATCCCCGTCTAGCATGTGGATTAGCCATAAAACGAATTTATTAATTTTTTCTAGCTCTGAATCCTAGTCAGAATTTTCATTAAAATCAATTTGGATAGTTGATATTTTTGTTAGAGGACGATAATAAGGTGTAATCCTTTTAATAGGATGGTGGCAAACGTGAGATGTTGAAACACAATAAACAGCATTAAACAGAATCGATCTACAGGAAGAGTTGCATTTGAATCAACCAACTGCAAGCAAAATAATTATCTGATGAGTTTATTTTGTGGAATATGTATATGCATCATACGAGCAAAATTTCTATTATCGAAATACAATGGATCGGATAACTTCTTCTTCAGCAATATATAACATACTGAACATTCGATCTCAATAAGCATAAATTAATAAATAGAAATTGATTTGAACTAGATCTTCTATCGATTTTCTCTTGCCTATCATCTAGTTTGTGAAGAAATGAAGAGTTGTTCAACGTATGCAATTAGAAAATTTGGAGAAAACCGATGCAACAGGGCTTCCTATATCACAAAATTACCTTATTCATTATTTAGTGATTACTAATATAAATAAATATTATAAATAAATAAACAATGAAAAATAATAAGGATTAGTAAAATATTATTTGGATATAATTAAGCTTCGAAATTGAAAATCTCCCATGTGATTGAAAACGATGGGATTCGAGTGTCGGATTCTCGTCTATTCCGTATTATATTTGATTGTCGGAACCGACAATAGGATCCGTCGAGCATCTGTAGAAGAGGCATGCAAAATTTATGCTCTTCTATCGCACATTTTACAAGTAATATCAGTATTTAACTAAGAAGTTCTTTAAAGAGCTGTCACTGAAATCGTCCGTGTTCATCAGAGAGTTTCTAATAAGTTGTATACTCTGATTATCCAGGTCACTCATCCTTGCCAGGATCCTATCATATTTAGGAAATACGGAATGGTTTCGGACGATAGTTGTCGGAATCCGACGACATTTATGTTGGATTTTGATAAAGCGCGATAAGATGCTGCGGGACACCATTGTTAGAATGAATCTTCTGGGTGGAATACAATTCATCGATCTACATGATGGATGGTTATTTTTTTAATGAGAACTACTAAAGATTCGAATTTCCAATGAACCATCGAGCTGCTCTTCGGGAATCAGAGAAATTCGGAAAATTCGTTATATCATACTTTGAATTGAAACTATGCTTCTAGAAAACATATGACTTGAGACTTTTGAAATACAGAACTTGGTAAATGAATTTTGTTTGCAACGTTTATCTATTTAAATAGACTGTAGTTGAAAGTTGTGAATTATTGTTTTCTAAAAGCTATATCACTTAACTTCGTTATATTTTCCAGACTTCAGAAAAAGTCTACTGAAAATCAAAGTTCTTCTGGAAATTGGAAAAAGCAATAGCTAAATGAAATCTAAAAGTCGTTTTCAAAGTTCTCATTAGAAAACTATGTATGTATTAGTAGATATAGAAAAAAAACAATCATTAGAGTCACGCGAATACAATTGCCTTTGATTCGACTGTTAATAATAGATGTTCGATGAATATTCATTGCCTCGGTAATTTTTCAAGAATTTGAAAAGAAAATTTTTCTATTGAACAAAACAAAATTCAAGTGTATCTTACTTAATCCATCAGTTAATATCTATATCATCATCAATCAAATAACGACCACCGATAATCAGTTAAGGTTTTTCTTTATCTACGAAGTCATTTATTTTAACAGATCTTGCTTCTATTTATCAACAACAATAGGCAATAGCCATACAAAAAGCATACGCACGTAAGCTAATGGTTTAGAAAACAATACATTGCAATAGAGAGAGAAAAAAGCGACCGTATAACTGTCAATGAAAGAAAAGATTGAAACAATGCACTATACAAATACACAGGTAAACTCTAGATATCAATGTTAGCAAAAGCAAAAACGTCAGATCTCATTATTAATATACAATTATAGTAAACGAGAAAAAACATTTGATTGATGTTTTAAATAAAAAAAAACAGAAAAATTCTTCTATTGATTTATATTCGTCGAAGGTGACTTCGGAGAAGATCATCAACAAGCGATGGTGTTTCACCAGGCGATAGAGTTGTCAATACATTACGGATTGATTTGTTCATATAAGGATTTAACGATGATGCACGTAGAAATGTGCTCGTTTTCATGGCATGTATTGCTGTATTCGGTGTTGGTGAAACAAATTCATCGAATGTTGGTGAAGACGGTGGTGTTATAGAAGCTAATTTATGTAGGCTTCGTGTATCATCATCATCTCGCGTTTGATCTTGATCATTGGATAGTGTGAGAGGTGTTGCAAATGTTTTTATAGTAGTTAATGATAATTTAATTAAACGTTCTACGGCTTGTTGAAGAAGAGCAGTTGTTTGTGATTGAGCACCATGTGTTGGAGAAGATGGCGGAGTTGTGAGTATATTATCGTCATCATCATCATCATTGTCGAGATCAGGAATAATCGTACTTACGTATTGTGGAAGACGGTTTGGTAATTTACATGTTAGGAAAGCTTTTTCAAATTCAGAAAATGATTTTGCAGAATCAAGTGTTCGTGCAGTTATTCCTTGTTTTGTTAGCAAGTCAACGAGATTCATTCGACGTGTTGATGAACTAAAATTTATTGATTAAATACAATTATAACACGAATCGACAATAAAACGATGGAGATTCTATGATTTTTTATGCATATTTTTCAAAGTTATCTAGTGCAGTATTGAGAAAATTTCAAGCCTTCTGTTTCACTTATCAAAATGAAAAATTCTTACTGATGATATATGGGTGTTTCAGGTGAATGTTTTTCAACACTGACTGATAATCGATCTAAACAGAAAAAAATAAACTAATCGAGATAGAATGAATTCTTGGCTTGAAACCTTCTAATTCATTCTGTGGTGTTATTGACTCTTCTTCAATATCTTCGTCGTCTTCTTGTAAAATTTCAGCACGCGTATAAACACCGGGTATAGAATGAAGACACGACGATAAACTCGGTTCGGCTAATTCTTGCCATCGTTTCAACATAGTTGATCCTAAAAATGAGAGTATTGTTTTTTTGTTCGTAATATTTACGAGAAGAAATTCTTTCAATAACCTTCTAATCGCTTAACAAGTCTTAATCGAGGTGAAACTCCTGCTGGTAATCTTCGTTCACTTGTTAATGGTATTGTTCTTGAAAGCAAAAACACATTTAACTTTTAAATCAGAGCTTAGATAATAGTATGAAGCCTACTTGGAATTATCTATTGGAATAGGTGAAGATGGCTGACATAAATGGCATGATGAAGAACTATAGTTTAGAAAGGTTTGTTAGATTAAAATCAATTCTCGTGAAACTCTTACCTGCTTAAGCTCTCAGTATCACTAAATGCGGAATCATTAATTGATGATTCTCCGTCCGTATCACATAGACCATATTTAAGTCGACGACGTGAATGTCTCTTTGTTGTATTCATCATGGTTGAATTACAAAGTTGATTTGGATCTTCACTAAGTTCTTCTAATTCTGATTTCAGCGAATTTTCAAGACTCATAAAATTTGCATATTCTACTGGAGATAAAAATATTGTTTGATTTTCATTACAATCGACATCGATTGTTGGTGATGAAGGAGAACTTGGAAGTATATTTTTTTGTAAATAATTTATTTCTTGTTGAGATTTATGAAGTTTAGATAAACATTCAGTATAGTTTTTCTCCAAATCTTCGATCTAAATAGATGATGAATAACATTCTCTTGTAGAAATTCTAAAAAGCACGAAACAAAATATTCCGTCAACAAAAACAGATGAAATGATCAATGGCTCATGAGTCAGTTTTGTTTATAAGTTCAAAAAGTAGTAGATTGAAAATTACTGAAAGTTAATTTAATGATAAAATAAGAGTGCAAATAGAATTACGTTATTGCATGATTCATAGGTTTCTATTGTTCTTTTCACTGTGATATGCAGTACAGCTCATATCTATGACATTCAAATTGTTACTGTTGTTTTTCGACTTCAAGTTAGCGTCTTTACATTGCAAAAACTGAAAATGTAATGTTTTATTCAGTTTGAAAAGTTCTATACGGGATGAACCTGTTATGTGACAAAGAGATCCTCAACAGAAACTTAAGCAGAACATCGTATTGAACTGAGAGTAAGCGCTCGTCTTTGAATTATTTAGAAGTCAATATTAGAGAGATAGAGAGATCTAAATAACAGAGACACCTTCTTCAAAATCTAATGGAGACCTTCGGGTATCGTTTTTTCGCTAAGACAAACAGTTTGATATTTGTTTTACTATTAATACGGTTTTGTCTCTGACCGAACATCAAGTATAATGTATACTTCTCGTGTTCCATCTCTTTATCATCGTCACGGGCACATGCACAACAACATATGGTTATGATGATATTGAACAGGTCATGCAAGACACATATTCGTTAATGAGTTATTCAGAGCCATTCCATGACTGGGTTAGTATAGTCAAGTTACAAAATTCTAACTTACGAATACGTATCAAGTACTTAAATCACTCAGCTATGATGACTCCAGATATGATGTTGACGAGTCAACCATTGATGCTCTTCATAAAACAGGAGCATGCATTGAAAAAGAAAACATCAAAGAATCATTCAAATTAGAGATGGGGAACGAATGATCTATTTCAGATGTAATAAAGCCAAATATTATCGACTGAAACCTCGAACATGTATGCAGCCCGCTTTAATAGCAAAAATAATCTAAATTGTTATTATTGTTAAACACCGAAGTTTTGTATGATAATTATTTAAATGTGAGATCGTGAATAGAATGAAAATTTACACACAAGGGATACTGATAATATATCTTCCTAATGATCCATTTCAATCTTAGTCTTCGAAAATAAAGGAAGAATTTTAAAATTTTACTTTCGTTTCGTATTCATGACGAGCTTTTCCAGTTAATGATAAAAGATGTTTTAATTCATCATTTTCTTTTTTCAATTCATTCAATCGACGATGAACTTCACGCATTTCATAGGATAAACGAACGATTTCATCTTGTTTTTTGATATTTTCTCTGTTTTTCTTCAAGATTTCTTCTTGTAAATTTTCGATTTCGGAATTTGCATTCGCTAAAGATTTTCATAGAAAGACAACGATTCATTTTCAATTTTATTCTTTCAAATAAACCTACCTAACGAATTAGCAAAGTGATCAATAACTGTTTGTTCTTGACGCTCCGAATTCTCTGATTCCAGTTTTAATTGCATACTCTATATATAGAGCAAAGGTAGAACTTATTTCCTGGATATTGAATTCTTACTTCGGCACGTAATTCTCGATTTTCATACTCAAGATTACGAATTTTTTGTTCATAATTTTGACAATCGATTTGTCTAAACGATTAAATTGAATGAGTTGTCTTTGATTATTGTTTAAATGTTCGACTTACTTTGATTCAGTTGGTGACATATCAAGATTCATATCATAAAATCGAATAAGACGTTCTTTAAGAATCAAATCATGTTTTAATTGTTTAACGATTTCTGTTGTTTGTTCGATATCTTGTTCAAGTACTGCAACTTGATTACGTAATGAATCATTACTTTCAAGTAATGTATAACCTAAACTAACAGCCGCTTGTAAGTCATTCTCGCGATCTTCGAGCATGCGAGTTACTGCATTTATATCATGATATGTTTTTGTCATATGGCTTATTCGATCCGAAGATAAAACTAAAACGCAACGAAATTTTCTTTTTCTTTTCTTGTGAACTATTTAAATTGTCGAATAGAACTAAATATGCAGCGAGAGATAGAATAGGCATTAAATTACCGTGAATATATTTTTGAAGCCACAATCACACAGCTAGAAGCAGGGGGAGGTCTCTTTTTTTGTATTTAATCAAGCGTAGGAATAAACAGAAACAAAAAATCCTTCCCTTTCACTTGCATTTTATTATTACTTACTGTAGTAGTCTAGAAGAGCACGAATCTGCGTATTTGTCAACGGTTCAAAGTCAGATCCGTCAATACGTGGCGTTTGAATAAAGTCTTCGTTGAAACAAGCAAAATCAGTTTCAGCACGTAAACGATAACGGGGTATTAATTCTTGAAGAAGGCTAACTATTTCAACTTCAGTTTGATTGGATTGTGTATGAATGTCTAAATAGAAGTTATGAAATACAAAAAGAAAAAGAAAAGAAGTCATTTTCATCACAATACTTAGTAAATCATATTTATCAATGATCATCAAAAATAATCAATCAATCTCTCATTATTTTCAATTCATGAGAAGAAAAAGAAAAATTAAAGATTATGTTACGACTCACAATAGCTCATTCTCATATATTATGGGGAAGAAATATTGAAAAGAAAAGAATAATACTTAAACAGAATTGAACAAAGACGAAATATCAAGTGCGTGTGACGATTTTAAAAATAGAATCGTTTGTATTGGCATCATTATTATTACATGATTGTATATTAAAATATTTAAATCATCTTATAATAAGGTCTGTGCAGCGAGAAAGAACAACGTAGTCAATCAACATGTGATCGAAGAGTATTTTCTTTGTTTGATCGATGAATGTAATGAAAGAGAGAATACGCATATATATGATATCCTTGTACAGTGATATTAAATACGATAGATATCAACCAGTTATTTGTGCGTACTACTGTTACGCAAAGTATAATGAAAAGAATCGATTTCGGTTTCATTATAAGACAGATTAAGCTTACATGATTTAGGAAAATTCTTCTCTTATCCTAACCTTGACCATAAATGGATGTGTTCGGATAAGTGTCAATCGAAAAATAAATGTAATATGATTCTTACCCGTTAGGACTTCGCAATCGACGGTCGAAGGACCTTTGGTCGATGTTGCCGCATGGGACATAAAAACAGAAGATAAACAAGATGAAAACACGCACACCACCAGAATACAACAGGCAAGTGTACAATTATAAATGCGGTGGTTAAGTTGATGCGAGATGAAAAGTAAATATAATATAATATCGATGTTTTCGCATCTAAAATATATCAAGAGAACGAGAGCACTTAAATCAATTTCATATACATACAACTACGAAAAAGAAATACATCATTATGATATCGATGGGTTTATGTCGATGACAATTTTCCTGTCTACTCTAATCAATGTGCGAATCTACTCGATTGTTTCCATTTGTTAATGTACAATCATCGTTCTATTTACCTAAGTGACATTTTCATACAACAAAAGCAAAATAATGAGAATGATACACTTCTGATGAACTATGCCTTATGGCATTAAAAACATGGAATCTAACAAAAAAATAAGAAAGAAACAAAGGAAGGAAGAAAAGTATGGTGCCCTTCAAGTATGAACGAGAATATTTCATACGCAAAATTCTATTTCTAGACAATGTCAGCAGGAATCTCTTCTACTAGCTGTTCTCACACTGTGAGACTACAAAAAAGTAATCATGAGCATAAATGAAAAAAAAAAAACTTTCAAACCAAATGTGCTAGCCGTGCGTTCTCTCATAAATTTTATTCATCGGAACAAATCAATACAGTGACGACTCGTCACTGACGAGTAACAAATGTATTTCCATACGTTAAATGAAATTTTCATATCGGAAACCATGAATAAATAGAGTTAGATAGGAAAGTCTCAAGGTCGTTGACAACTGATCTGAAATAGGAAAGAAAGGAATTGAGACCAATAAGGATAAGTAAACAATGATTGAGAAAATCGAGTTTGTTCTGTTAAGAAAAAGGAACACTACGGAAAACCAATCAAATTTAAGCGCTACTTTCCATATTCACTAGTATATACTTCGTATAGACTAGCGACATTCAGGACGGATAGAATTTTGTTTTTGTATTCTTATGTATTCATTTTAGTTTCGTGTGTTAATCATGACGTCATCATCAGACTCCACGATAAAAGCGGTGCATTTAGTTCAAGAATATGCACAACGTTTGCGTTTCAATACACCAGAAGACTATAATCCTATATTATCGGCTATCGGTGATGCTCGAGTTGTCATGATAGGTGCTGCAACTCATGGTATATTATTTTAAAATCCATTGAAAACTAAAAACCATAACTATCGAATGTTGATATTGCTAGGTTCACATGAATTATATTCCCATCGAGCCGAAATAACTAAACGATTGATTCAAGAAAAAGTATAGAAGCAATTTTCTTTCATTTTGATGTATAACTTCAATTCGAATTCATACAAAGGGTTTCAAAATCATTGCATGTGATGCTGATTGGGCACCGGCTTATCACGTAAATCAATACGTAAAAGGAACTTCATTATCAAAAATAAAAGATGCCGATGATGCTTTAAAAAATTTCACTCTATTTCCAGCATGGATTTGGTTTGTCATTGATATTCCTTAGCTGAGTTTGATGTATGTTTTGTCCACATTTAGGCGAAATACTGTAGTTGCCGACTTTATTACATGGCTTCGAAAACATAACGATGAATTAGAAGATCCAACGAAAAAAACAGGCTTCTTCGGTATTGATATGTACAGTTTACAGTCATGTCGTGAAGAAGTAATCAAAAATTTAGAGATCCATACACCTGGTTCGTTAGGATAATTTCGATAACTTTTATAGTGAGTTTTGTTTTTGCCCACTAAATAAATAGATTTAGCAAAAGTAGCACGCAAAAATTATGGATGTTTTGAAAAACATACTGATGAACATGAATTTGGTTTATGTCCAGCAACGAATCTCGGTTCAAGTCATGAAAAAGAAATCATTCATGTATTAATCAAAATGTTAGAGCAACATATTAAATCGGCAGCCGAATATAAATCAAGTAATACGAAATTCGATGACAGCTTTTACATAATGGAACATGCTAAAATATCTCACGAAGCTGAAAAATATTTTCAACATATGTTTCAAGGTGGTCAATTAACATGGAATATGCGTGATACACACATGTGTGATGTTCTACATGATTTGATGGAATACTATGGACCTGAAACGAAAGCTGTTATTTGGGTAAACAGAAATTTTCTTCTGAAAAGAAGAACTAATTAGTAGATAAGAAAGAATTTCAATGATGCATGTCTTTTTCTAGGCATCTAATTCTCATGTTGGGGACATTCGTGAAACGGAAACAATTCGAGTACATAGAGTTAATATTGGACAATTAGTTCGTGAACGCTTTGGTATAGAAAATACCTATAGTATTGGATTTACAACACATAAAGGTACTGTAACAGCAGTTGATAATTGGGATATGCATTCAGAATTTAAAGCTCTACGACCATCATCAGATGATAGTATTGAATTTGTATTACATGAAGCTCTTATAAAAAATTCCAGTATGTTTTATGATGGTCAATATTGTCTATTCTTTCGTTCCAATAACTCGTCGGTTGGAGTTTCCAAAGCATTACATAATGAATTACATAAAAAAAGGTTCGAACGCTTCATTGGTGTTATATACAGGCCACATACAGAACATCAATCACATTATTTTCCTGCAAGTATTTCAACACAATTCGATTGCATTATTCATGTGGAAATGACACGCGCTATACGACCATTAGAAACTCATCCAGTTTGGGAGCAAAAAGAGAAAGAACATGCCAATGAAACGTTTACTGTGATGAATTAATTGATATCGCTAGACGTTTTTCTCCAAACTACTAGGCTCTTTTTTATTTTCTTAATTGATGAATGAAACGAATCTCACGATCCTAGGTACTTAAAAAATATTTATATAACTACTTGCATCGATCCGAGAGAATTCAATTTTTTTCTAATTTTAAGTTTAACAATAAAAGCATGATCATCTTAGTTCAAATTGAAATCCTTTTCATAGTATTGTTTCTATCAGACTGTAATCGATACTTTACATGATGGAATTGACATTAGTAAGGGCAAACTTCATTTAAATAACGGACTGGTGATCCTTTTTTTGTTTGTTTACATTTGTCAACATATGAGTTTTGTCTAGGGTGAAGTTCAAGTCCAAAGTCTATTGAAAATATACTCTTCTACGTCAATGCTTTTCCTTTTCAGATTTTCTGATTGTTCTTATGATGAAATTGTACGGAAGTGTATTCAATAGCTCGTTTGACATGCAAGAAAAACACAAATTATATGAGCGTTATTCTTGTTTTACAATCGTCCAGGAACAATAATCAAAGTATGAACTTTGAACTGATTAATTATTTGCTAGAATACCTTTGTAACTATTCATGTAAATCAGAAAAAAAGCTCATGCTTTCTAGTATAGGCATAAAACAATTATAATTGACGTTTTAATTCAGAGAAATACAAAAAAGAAAATAAGACTTTTGTGATCGGTTACTTTTCTAATTTGGTCTCAAGCGATAAACATGAATTTATTTGTAGGGAAATTAGCATCTATTATTCGCTTGATTTGATAGATATTTTTCTATCCAATATTAAACTTTTCTTTTTTGTCAAGACATTGTCGTCGCTTTCACTTATTGAACCGATACCTGACATTTTTGTCAATCACACGAGTAATTTACGGAAGTAGACTAGGAAATAGCTGGAAGTTATTTTTGTTACTAAAAGCAGATTGGCTATACTAGAACAAAGCTTAACAATCAAAACCTTGTAAACTCGTCAGACGATTGTAATTCAAAACTTTAACACCCAAATATCACTTGATTCATAAGAAAACAAAGCCAATAGCTACTGATTCAAAGAATACTGAATCCGAATGTTGTAGGTTTTTTACACATTATTCGGTGCTTATTTCGGCACATTGGCCTTAAATGTATAGAATTTGCTGCCAACATCTTATGTATTATATCGGTACACAAGATAATTGTTTTGAAAAATTTAGACATACATTGAAAAACTTTTCACAATCTATAATTTTTTTTGTACAGATATCTTTTGGTACTGATCTAAAATCTTATTTTTTAAGGAGGACATCACTTAGTATTCTGAATAAATCATCATTGATGTGACATAGTTAAAAATACTCGTTAGAAAAAGTCATCCTCCAGAAAACCATCAGTGATAATTTTGCTTAGTCACATTGTTCATAGCGAACTACCAATATACATTCTTATGAGTTTAAATCTGAGTATAGTTAACGGGTGATAAAGATTACATGGTCGATGTTTGATACACATTTTTTTCTCATGATAAACTCCAGTAAAAAGTTTGCCTTTTGTTCTCGAAAGATAGAAAATTTCATGTTGATTCTATCGATAGAGTTTTTTATAAATAACTATCTGACATTCTACGGTAATGGCAAACATCTGGGGCAAAAGTAAAACATAATTTGTTTACAATTTGACTATTACAATATATCACTTTTGCTTGTTCGATAATTTTATGTTGATTATTCAAACACTACGAGAACAAGTACACAGACACGAATTTGCTTTTGATTGAGTCGCACATTTTCAATGCACTTCCTAATCAAGGACAACATAATTATGTTGTCGTTGAATCATAGAAGAAGATTGATCTTATGATGAAAAACACGTAATCGAGTGTAGGATTATTCATATGTTTTTAATCAACACAATCGTCGTGAGAAGTCAGGTCATGAAAAAATTCTTCAAGCAAATTACAATTGTTTGGTTCGTATATGTCTGATTCTTTTCTTTCGTAGCTATCGAAATTTATAAAATCGAACATGCCATCAAATAAATAACAAAGTCACAACTCTTAATATTAAAAATGCAATTTTCGAATTCTATAAAATCGTGTGAAAATGAAACCGTATACATTGATGATTTGTTAGTTGAATATATGAATTTTTCTTGCCATAGAATAAATTTACTGCTCCAATAAAGTCAGGTATAGTTATTTGAAAAAAAGAATCTTCCATTAAATCTGTATCTATCATTTTTCTAGCTTTTAGAATCACTAAAACGAACTTTGCCGTAGAATAGTGATTGAAAGACACTGCTATTGCATGTCTTTTCTTTGATCTGCCTCGTCTACTATTTGTAGATAATTATCAAATGCTTCTTATTCATTTTCCTCCGAGACAAAGTTTTAAACATCAAACTTTTCGTCTATTGGTAACGAGCTTTATGTGATAAACATAACAATAATCGATGAATATCATATATCTTTCTAATCAAGATTAATACGTAAATCGTTGACAGACTGCTAATTTGACGAAACAGAACTATCGTCTCAATGATTGATGTTGACAAATGTGCGTTGATTTTATACTGGTAACCAGGAGTTTTAATTCTGAAAACGAATTTTAACTATTTGGACATAAACAAATGATTCTATTCCTATATTTATATTCATATAAACAAAATTTATCATCAATTAGACTTGCTAAATGACGTCGTCAATGAATGAAACACGTTTAAAATTGTCATGCTATTCAAATAATCGTCTATCATAACTATTATGATAAGCAAAAAAAAACAAGAGGAAAAAAGTAGATACTATTTCCTATATTGAATCTTTCTTTATTTTAAAACTTTAACAATCTTTGTTAATGAAACATCTTATCGTTTGATATTTACATTTTATCAACGAGAACCAACAAATTTAGCCATTTCATAAGGATTTCTGGCTGTAAAAAACAAAATTTCTTTTCGTCCTTCTTCTTCTCGACCACGATAATTTTGTATCCAATTACGATCAATATAATATTGATATTGATTATTGAATTCATCTTCAGTATATTTTGGCACTTGAATAGGTACGAATGGTTCCAAAGCTTCAACACCCTAGTACAAGTCGAACATGCATAATTGTGTCTTATTTTTCTTTGTTTATTTATTGACGACAAAGAAATCAACTTACTTCAGTTCCCAATAGTGATTTAACTGTCATTGGTCCATCATACATAAGTACACCTGGTAAACGATGTTCAGTACGATAATGTCCATGTCTCACTAGCCAATTATGTTTTTCACGTACTTTAGGTATAATAATACCTTTTGGTCCGATGGTAACAACAATAAATGCATTATTCCAATCAGGTAATAGTAATTCTTGTAAAGCTTTTACCATTGTTACTTCATTTGGTTTAACCTTTAACATGTAAAATATATGTGATGAAAAATGACAAACATTTTACATACAGTTGATCTATCAGGTTTGACAATCCATGTTGGTCCATAATAACTATTGATAGCATCGAATGTAACTAATGTTTGAATACTAATCATCGACAAGAATATGAAAATTTTCGTTTTCTGTTTTTCTTTCAAATATTAATTTACTTTTTTTCTCTCACTTGAGCTTTAACTTCTTTAACAATGGCTGCAACACATCCCGACGCATATTTTATTCGATCAGTTGCCTGAAAAATAAATTTATCATTAGATTCATGTAGTTTTATAATTAATTAACTTACATAAGCAATAAGATCGAGAAGATGCGTTCCAGCTGGCGTTGATTCTCGAGCACTCCAGTCATAAGTGAATTTCGTACGGAACTAAAGGATAACGAATAAAAAATTTTCTAAATTAATATAAACAACAACAAAAAAATGATTGGTAACATATTTTCTGACCAATATCAGGCTACGCTTGAGTTTCGTAGAATTTGCCATTCCGACTCAGTAGGATTCTATCTTTTAATTTCATATTGAGTAGACAGGCAAATCTCAATAAAATTTCTATCTATAGAGTATTGCAATCGAATCATGAACTGATGATTTTTTTGAAACTATTCATGATGATATTTTGTAAAGGTAGTGAGTTCCTCACAAATCAGAGCATATCTGGAAATTTTCATTTAACAACAAAAGTCATCAATGGAAGCGTTGAATTTCTAACGAAAGTCTACTTGCCAAGAAAGGGAAAATATAACTAGGAAATTCATAATTTTAAAAAATGAACGACTTCGTTTCATTATGTAAAATGTTGGACTATTCCAAGTGTGATATTGACGATGTCTAGTGATAAAACTGTTATACTTCGATATCGAAATTTTATGAGTATGTCTGTTTTTTTTACATTTTTCTATTACTCTAGCGAGATTTCATGTAGACTCGATATGATGTCAAACGAATATATTTACGATGATATTGTAGCACGTGTATGATGATTTCGATCAGTTCAAGAAATTAAACACTGTTCCTCCTATTTGACTATAGGATCTAACTAGTTATTTTACTCCTTTTCCATCTTAGAAATCAATTGAAATAACTCAGAATATATTATCCTTCAGATCCGATGATAGATACTTACATTAGTTTCTTTAAGTAAATCTTCATTATTGATTGCAAATGTTTTAAGCCATGTACTCGCTGCAGAAGGTGTATCCCACATTTGTTCATTGTTCGGTGATGGTGTAGCATCTAATGCTAGTTTAAGAACTTCTGCAACTAGAAGTACAAAATACAAAGGAAATTCGGTTTTCTGATAGTAGAATTCAATATTGAGCTACCTGTCGGAGTATTAACAAGTAACATTCTCTTACGAAAACCATAATGTAAAACGTGAAAAAGGCATAAACTCATACCAACTCCAGATTCAGAAGGAACTTAATTAAAATAAAAATAGTTACATGAAATCTCATACTTCGACAATGATTTACTTACAAAGTACTACTTTTAATGGAGGTAGATTCCAATTGATTTGTTTGAGTAATTTAATTATATCGATCGATGGTTGTCGAATCATTATAGCTGTTTCATTGAATGCTTCACACTAGAAAATGTTTTCATAACAATATTCGAAACGAAACAAAAAAAGCTTCATAGTTGAATTCATTTTTTACTTCTTCTCGAAACTGTAATGGAAGTGCTTTACCAAACGGACTAATCTTTTTTAATTCATCAGAATTAATTGTATAAAATAAACCTAAATCTTTTTCTGTGTGCAAAACCTTTGAAGAAAAAATTTCAGAAGATACAGTAATGAAGTTTTATTTGATTTTTAACAACTAAATGCATACAGGATCATTTATCGTTGTCCGAAATGGTTGTTTAAATTTTGACTCAGTCGGTTCTTGAGGTATTGAATGGACATCAATAGTACGAGTAGCTGAATTTGTATAAAATCGATTGAATGAACGGCATGCTAAACGAGCATGTACCAAACAAGATGTTATCAATGTCATTTAATCTATAATTACTATGAAAATTTTCTTCTATATTCTTTTATTCTATATGCAACTATTTATTCATCAGTTCGGTTTGATTCGATTCGATTCAATTCAATTCTCCATCGGACGCAAATCAATGGAATATGTTTTAACCAATCTCTAACGTCACTCATCTGATTGGCTACTATCACCTACATTACAATTTATTCCCTTCTTTGTTTTTTCTTAATGTCACTGTTCCGTTTTCTTCTCTATTTTTGTTCAAGTTCTATTTCATATTTATAAATATACTTTTCCATGAATTTAGACGTTAATTAAACAAATGGATTCAGAATCAAAAGACACATTTAAACACGATTCTACATTGTTTAGTAAAATAATTGCATTGTTTCAACGCCTCTTATATGATATATGGTCAAGTCCAATTAATCTACTTCTTTCAATATTAATTCTATGTTTACTTGTTAAATTATTTTTATTAAAACGTAAATCATCAACTAATACTAGTCGAAAACAAACACCAGTACAATTGCCAAAGATGGCTAAATGTGACTTGACAGTAGCAGAATTACGCGGTTATAATGGTATTGAATCAAACGGACGTATTCTTACAGCTATTTATGGAGATATTTTCGATGTTAGTAGACGAAGTGATCTGTATGGAATAGGTAAATTAAATTATATTTGAAGCATATTAAATCTTAGTTCGGATTTCCGTGAAATACAAAACCTTGATAGCAAGGACAAAAAGATAATCTATCAGTATAGAAAGAAAAACATAATCGATCTTTTACGAAGAAGCATAAACAACTGTCACATATTAATCTACTTTATATGCTGGCTAAGAATAAATCTTGATCAACCTTGAATGATTCTAAAATAATTATAATCAATGATTTTTGAAGAGTTTCAATAGAAACCAACAGACAATATTTCCAATATTTTAAAGTTTTACATAAACTCGATTGATATGCAAATCTAATCATAAAATA
This sequence comes from Rotaria macrura, assembly GCA_900239685.1. Taxonomy (NCBI): domain Eukaryota; kingdom Metazoa; phylum Rotifera; class Eurotatoria; order Philodinida; family Philodinidae; genus Rotaria; species Rotaria macrura. The sequence continues at coordinate 28,761 of OENT01000169.1, forward strand.
CGGTAGACCTCTAGATATTTGATACAAAAAAAAATATTATAATTTCAAGCATTAGTGATTCAAACCGAGAAAGCGTGAAACGGGAATGAGCACAATGTCACACCCCCTATTTTTAGTCAATCAAAGAAAACCAGAAATTTTCACTATAAACAATGGATGGGAGTTTTTTTTATATTAAGCTGTTATTTGACTGATAGAGATTCAGTCGTAAACATAATATTGTGTTAATCACTATTCGACAGTTGGGCGTATCCTTTCGTTCGATATGCAGATAAATACCGATAAGAATACTAAATTAGAGGTGGATAGAAAAGAACGAAAATCGTGTTATGACTATGTTTTATCTTAATTCGTATGAAAGAGCACGATCTTTTCGTTTTGTCTGATGATTCATCTTTTGCTTTTCCCATTGAATTTTTTTTGTCTTTCTATGAATATAGGAGGGTCATACTCATTATTTGCTGGCCGTGATGCAACAAGAGCACTATCTAAAATGCAGTTAGATCCATCATTATTTTCAAATGAATACGATGATCTTACTGATATAACTGATAAAGAACGAGCTACAGCTAGGAATTGGCAAGAAGATTTTAGAGGTAATTCTATTTATGATTAATTAATAAATGGAGCAAAAATAAAACAAAATTGTTGTTTTTTATTTTTCAAGAAAAATACGATTTGGTTGGACGTCTTCTAAAACCAGGAGAAAAACCGAGTGTGTATCCAACTGAAGATTCAACTGTTGACGATGGTTATAATATAAGTGACAAGAAAAGGGAATGAATACAAAGTTTATTTTTTTTTCTATTTGTTTGTTCTCCATTTGTTTATACATTTGACGAAAGCTCTATCACTTTAACAAAAAAAAAAGAAGAAAACAAGAAATTAATATGCTGCTTTCGTTCATCTTTCTTAAGTGATAGCTAATATTTTCTTTTTTCTTTGTTTTTGGAATTTTAATTATTCATTGGGTGATACTTAAGAAGCTAGGAATAACATATTCATTCAATAATTGTGTATTTACTATGAAGTTCTCAACAAACTTTGCCTTTTCAATTAAGAACAAGTATGCATTTATAGCTTATTCATCTAGTTTTAGCTAAACATCTTTGCATTATATATTCATTTTAAAGATTTTATTTTGTTTAAGATTAACATACATATATATTTCTTTTTCTTTTAACAAATTCTTAACATAGATGCATAGAACAGAGGTATCATTTTTGCTCCAACATCTTATGGAACAGTTTGCAAACAAGAATTTTTTCTTTAGCTAGACATCATCATCATCCATAGTGAATACAGCGAATAAATTATTCGATGAAATTGATGAAAACGAACGTTGCGATATAATTGTATCGAATCTTCTCTTCGATGATTTATTTGCATCAAACGAAACACTTTCCGTTACTCACGTAGATATACATTGATAGAAGGAAATAAAAATCTTTCCATTTTTATTTTAGCTTGATTCTGTTTCCGTCCAATCATCTAAAATTATTCATCAACGACCATCATCAAAAAGTAGCCGACAAAATCAACGTGGAATAGGATCAACAAACAATTCTTCACGATATTCTAAAAGGTTTTCTTTTCGAAGAAATTCATTTCATTTCATTGAAGTATTATTATTCTATTTAGAAATCGTAATAATAGTCTCGATGAATATCCATTACACTTGGCATGTCAAAATGGTCAAATTGAAATTGTCGGAAAGTTACTACAAGAATTTTCTCCAATTACACTTGAACATGATATGAATCGTTGGTCACCACTTCATCATGCTGCTTGGTAAATAGAAATGAATTATTCTCGTTTTCATTCAATAGAATAATGTACGTTATAGGCATGGTCATCATCGAATTGTTGAATTATTGCTTCGATCAAAACGATTTTCAGTTAATGCAGTTGATAATTCACATATGAGTCCATTGCATCTAGCAGCGTTAGGTGGACGAACAGAAGTTGTACGCATACTACTTGATTGTCCTGATATTAATGTGGTATGCATTTAATAAAAGAAAACAATAAGAACAATTTTGACTCGTCTTCTTTTTTTTCTACAGCATGCAAAAAATAAAGATGGAAAAACACCACTTGATTTCTGTCGAAAAAATCCAAGTCGCGATTGGCAATTATGTACAGAATTAATTGAAAAATTTCTTCAAAAACCTGTAATTAAATCCGTGTTGATTCTAATAGAATGTAGCTTGCTTTCATTCCGAATAATTTTAGCTTGAAAAAATTAAAATTTGCCTTGCTGATGGTAGTACTATTGAACTTGATCTGATGTCAGGTCCGGCCGAAACTACCGTGCGTCAACTGCATGCACAGATGATGACACGTTTACGGTTACCGGATGAGGTGTCACATGTATTCGGTATATGGATATGTTCTAAAAGTGTTCGCATTCAATTAAGTCCTGTTCATAAACCTGTACAATTTCTATTGAATTGGAAACGTTATGCTAGTGAATTAACAACCACATCAAATGAGTCATCATTACTCAATGCTTCATCGTCACCATCTACAACATTGAACTCGAATTCTGAGGATGCTCAATTATGGTGGTCACGTGATACGTTACTTAAAATTGAATTCGAACAACGTCTTCGTATTCCACATGTTATACATTTATTATTTCTTGAAGCATATCAAAATTATCTACTTGCTTACTATCCATGTACAGATGAAGATGCTATTGAATTTGCTGTTTTAATGATGGGTGTCAATGAGAAACAATTAGATGATAAGTTGTGGGAAAATTTTCTTAATGATCGCAGTAATTTATCTTTGTTAATACCGGCTGAAAAGTTCAAACGTGGAGGTCTTGTTTATTGGCGTCGAACAATACTTAAACGTTACAAAGAAGTTTTCATCGACGATCCAACGATGCAACATCGGCAGCAATTACCACTTTATTTAAAAATGCAATTTCTTAATTTGGCTCAAAATCTAACCAGTTACGGTTCATCCTTTTTTACAGGTGAATAAAATGAAGTTTAGTATTCTCAACGGCAATATTTTGATTTTCTAGGTGAACATGAATATCGTGGACGACGTACGAGTGTACTTATCTGTGTTAATGATGTTGGTATACATTTAATAAATCGTGCGACGACACAACAAGAATATTCATTTTCGTATCAACAAATGACATTTACTATCGAAACTGAAGCAGAATCAACGTTGGAAATCAATGTCAAAGATAATAAAAATATCGATCATACAAGATTGCTAAATTCCACAAATTCTACAAATAATAAAAATGTAAAAAATTCAATTTTTTCATTTTCATCATCATCCAATAAACAATCGAATAAAGGAAATCGATCATTAATGTCATCATCATCGAGCTCACTGTTCTCGACATTAACAAGTTCATTGAATAATAATAACAATGAATTTCAACAGAGAAATCAAAACAGACATGTATTATATACAAAGCAAAATTTTTTAATTTTTCATTTAATGAGTAATTTTGCGCATGATCAGGGACCTTTTATATAATGGTGTGATAAGTAAATAAATAAATAAATAAATATTTATTTTTGTTCTTGTTTTCGCTTTTTTCTCTGTTGATTCAAAGAACATTGACGTCATGTAGGTGATATGATGATCACACATTCTATCTTGTTTTTTTTCCATAGACAAGCATTGAAGTAATGAATGGACATACAAGTGTTGATTCCGATACGCCAGTGTACGTTACCGATGAATTGATTGCTGCTTTGCAACTAAATTGAACTCCTTTAATTGGAAATTGAGAAAGTTAAACTATTTTTTTGTTTTTTATTTATATTCAACTCTAGATCTCATACTTTAACTCAAGTTAATAACCAGTTAATAAATCTTTATCGAACGTATGTGAATGTTTAATATTAATTACTGACTTTTCTTTTTCTTGTAACGCCTTGGAAAATTTTATTTTCAAGTCAATCATCAAATACATTAACAAATGCTTCGTTAAATGTCACATCAAATCAATATTCAACTGTTACAAAAAAACGAATGTTTCAAGTACGTCGCACATTTTTATTAATCGTCACATTCGATGTCATATTTATGGTGCTACTCTGGATAATCTATAATCAAGTTTGTTCGACATGACTTCACTAATATCATAAACATCTAGTTTTAAAATATTTAGATAAAAAATATAACTATCGATCAAGCGTTCGTCAATGATGTTCTTCAATATTCAATTAAAACTTCTCTATTCGATGTTGTTGTAAGTCGAAAAGAGCAACGACGAGACAATGTGCAAGTCAAAGACGATTTGTTTTTCTTCTTTAGGGTTTATCAGCTCTTCGTTTTATTTTATTAATGATATCGTACGCCATCCTGAAATGGTCACATTGGATTTTTGTAGCTGTAAGTAAGTAAGATTATTCGATAGGGGTTAAAAAAAAGATGAGCTCACTATAAAATCTTATATCGTGTGATTTAGTTCAACGAAACATTTCTTTACGTGAAAACGAACGAGATTGATCAACTGTGACTCATTGATTGAATCGAACTTTTACATAGAAGGAAGGATCGATGAAACTAGCCGAATTTTATTCAAGTTATGCTTAATTCTTTATTTTATTAATCTTGTCAACGAAATCAGTCTTACACTAAGTGTTAATATTGAAATATTAATTATTCACTGAGATAAATCATGTGCTAAATGGAGAGGTACAAAAGTAAATGATGAACGCATCAAACATATGAAAAATTATATTTATAGAAATCCTGTCGTGAGTGGCAGGTTACGTTTCAAACTCTGATAAGTACATTTTTCCTAAAGTGACAAATTCGAAAAAGAAATTTACGAAAATAGTGTAAGGGTACATACTCTGATAGAATTTTACCAGTATTATCGAAACTTCGTTTCATACGAGTGATCGAATAAATATAAAATTTTGATAAATATTACCTTGCATTTGCCATGTGTTCTATTTAGTTCACAACACTTGGTTCGACTGGTTTTATCATTGCTAAAACATGTGTATTTACAGTAAGTGAATAAAGAAGACGGACTTAATCTAATTGTTGTTGTTTTATTGTATCAAATAGATTTCTAAATCAGATAAAGGTTTTACTGATTATGGTATCTTGATTGTGTCATTTATATTGGCATGGATTGAAATCTGGTTCTTTGAGTATGTTTTATTGGTTATATTCAGTGGATTACTTTCTTTTTATTTAGTTATCGTGTTATTCCTCATGAACGTCGTCTACGAGAAGCATGTATGAAAAACAATAGAATATAATTCATTGAATCATATTGTTTTGCTTTCATCATAGTACACCATAGCGATCGGCGTCCATTGCTTGCATCGAATTCAAGTCTATCAGGATCTCCGATTCCATCATCCTCAAATTATCATTCCATAACAATGCCAAACGAACGTCATCAATCGTTTTATTCCCCTGTTCCGTCCATTGAGGGTAGGATACAGATGGACACATATTCTGCTACTACTCCTTTGCATAAGTTTATCGGAAAAGAAAGAAAAGAAAATAAGAGAAAAAAAAAGTGTAGAACGAGACTATGATAGACGAAATTTATTAACATTGAAACAGATGTGTGACTTCTGAAGCAATATATCATAGATAGAAAAGAAAAACAGACATCGAATGCAATCAACAGTAACTATGACTTGCTCACTTTCGACAAAGTTTCAGGGCAACAAATTATTTTAAAAAATTTTAAACACAAGAAAATTTGAGACTTGTGTTATTTGAACAAAAGAAGTGAATCTAATAGATTTTCTTAAAATAATTATGTTTTTAGGTAGTGATACAGAAGAAGCGAATACCGGTGATATGCGTAATTTTCGTTCGGATTCTAATGTTTCACAATCATTAATATGCACGCCAACATCCGTTATTGAAGATGAGGACAATAATGAAGATTACGAAAAACAAGCAGATGAAGTTGTCGAAAAAGTCTGGCGTATATTCAAAGATAACGATTCTTGGTCACAAGAAGCTGTCAGCAGTAATGGAATCGATATTGTTTTTACTAAAAATTTTCCAAAATGTGGCAAAGTCTTTCGATTAAGTGTAAGACAGAAATAAAAAGATAACAATACGTATTTTTCTTTTTCTCTTTTCTTTTTGTGTTAGTGTATCATTCCAGGACCTCGTGATGACATAATAGAAATGTTATTTGAACGCCAGGAAGACATGTGTAAATGGAGTCCAACTGTAAATGATTCTAGGGTATGTATAACATTATTTAACATTCGAAACATTGCTCTGTTCATAATCGGCCTTGTCTAATATTCATGATCTCATGTCACTTCCATAGTACCTAGATTTTACAGTGTATTCTATAAAGTTGTTCGTCATTTAGACATGAAACCGGTACGAATATTATTTGTAAGATGAGTGTCATCTCGTATTCAGTTTTTTCTACTACTAATAATTTTTCTGTTTTCTTTCTAATACACAGAAAATTTTTGTCTTTCATAGATACTTGAAGTTATACATCATGATCTATATATAACGTCAGTAATATATTGATACGATATGTTTTAGTCGTGCAATTATTTCTTTTAATTAGATATCAATTGACAAATGAACAAGCACAGGGCATCATCGCTAAACGAGATTTTGTTAATATAAGTACGCGTCGTTTTATCGATGATGTTGCTATATTAGCAGCACATGCATGCATTTATCCACGAATGCCACCAAAAGACAAGTAGGAAGAAACTATTATTAATTTTCTTTATTTCATTATTTCTTTTTCAGTTGTGTTCGGTAAGTGAGAATGACATTATTGAAATAAATTGACGTTATTTCTTTTTTCAAAAAAACAAAACAACAAACAAACAGGGGTGAGAATGGACCAACTGCATATATTCTTGAAAAATATGATAATACCAGTTGTAAATTTACATGGCTCTTGAATGTAGACTTAAAAGTAAATCAAGTTTAGGCTATTTTTGTTTTTCATTGCTTAAAAAATAATGTGTATACTTTTATATTTTTTTTCTAGGGTTGGTTGCCTCAATATTTAATTAATAGCTCTCTAGCTACTGTTCAACTTACTCTGGCTGAATCACTTCGAAATTATCTATCAAAAGCGATAGACATGTCGTCATCGAGCTCATCAGTAGGTGATAATTCAACGTAAAACATTTTCTTTTTTATACAATAATTTTCTTCTACAACATGTCTTTTATTATGTTTTTGTTAAAATCCAATATCTTCTATATCGATTAGAAATAAAAGGGGAGAGAGATTTTTGTGATTAATTTATTATACTATATTTAACTTGTTAATTTTGAAAGAAAAGCAAAACTTTTTGAGAAAATTGGTGTGTACAATCATAGAAAAAAAGAAGACTAGGGTCTATTGATGGTTAGTATACATTCTTAATCAATGAATTAATGACAAGTTCGACATTTAACAAATCTCATAATATATTTTTTTCAATTCCTTGAATCAATGCTACACGCTAGTACATATAAAAATATTATCTTTGTCAATAAGCAATTGGTGTGAAGAATCATCATTCACTTTTTCAAATGAGAATGGTAGTGTCTGACTTGTAAACAGAAGGTATTCATTTTATTATCTGTGCGTCAATATTAATCTCTAATCATACACGATGTATGTTGATGTCAAAATCAAAAGAATAAAAAACAAATTCTATGTGTAATTATGTTTAATCTGTCATAGTTTCAAAGTATTTCATTCGAATCGCTTTTCTCGAAAAGAAACTAAAGTGATCTCCTATTGTGCTACAATATATTATGGAAATAGTATTGAACTTAGCTACAAATGCTATTGTAGATTCTTTTGTGAGCATTCCATATTCTATTTGCCTATTGTGTAAGTTAAAAAAGAACGAAGTTCGGTCCATACACAATTGTTGTTATTATAAAGTATGATTAGATAAATTAAAACTATTTGAAGGACATAGAATCCAGTGTTTATTGAAAATAATGAAAATGTAGTTATGTTGTTATATCCATTAAACGGTTTCAGTATTTTAGAAATTGTTCATGAAATTAATTTCTATGATTGAAAAAATTCAAATGTATTGAATCGAAGCAAAAACAACAACAGTTTGTTCAAGAGTGAGAGAAGAAAATCTTAAGTTTCATAACAATACTTATTCAAATATAGCAAAACCTCTTCATTCTTAAGATGAGTACTTCATTTCCAGTCCCTCTAGCTACTATAACCTGTTTGATGGTAGACACAGGTGTATGCTGTTTCTCTTCATCTGCTGTCTATCATATGTCTCTTATGCACTACAACTAATTACATTTTGTGTGTCACAAAAAAGTGGCATCACGACATGATCTTACTTTGTAAGAGAATATTAAATTAATTAATCAATTAGAATACAGCATTAGCTGATGATTTTACTAATTAAAAAATAAAAAGACAAACGAAACTGAAACTTTTTCAACCAGAAAACATTTAAATGAAAATAAATGAATAAGAGAATAAATAGTTTCTACTTGATTCAAGAGTAGTGTAACAGTAGACATTCTGAATTTCAAAGTTTTCAAATAACTAAAGACTTGCTACCATGAGAATTATATTGAATTTCCTACGTGAACTGTTAGTGCATTTCGATATGACTTGCAAACTTTCTTTTCGAATCCGATTGGTTTATGAAATGGTTCACTATAGTTTATTTGCACACACGAAATTTAACGAAACATACAGTTTTCTAGACCAGTTGATACAAGACTCCTTATCTAGATGAACTTATAATTAATGTGATTTTATTAAACCGAATTGTTTGTTGTTGTAACAGGACAAACTGAGAACGGTTTAAACTGCCGTCACATATGTATGGGGTCTTTTCAATAAGCTATAAGACAAAATTGACAATACCATGTATCTTTCAATGCTAATGCTTCAAGTGAATATTAATGAGAACGTGGATTAAATGATAACGAAATCATGATGATACAGAATAGTAAATGTAGAGTGCAAAATTCATTTTTTATACTATTGTTGATTTCATTCAAATCAATTTTACTGAAAAATTTGCATAAAAACAAATGCGTGTCATTAAAACTAATTGGATCAGAAAATTTTACAGTCGTAGAATAAGTAAGATTTTAAATACACCAAACAGCGACTCCAACTAATGCCTTAAAATTAAAAGTAATGCATCAGATGAAGAATACAATATTCTATTTCCGATGCTGCAATGACCTCTTAGTTGTTTAAGTCATTCTAATCGAACGATGGGTACTTGACATTTGTGTGAATGACGAACATTAATAAAAGCAAAAAAAGATCAAAAGTAATATGGATAATTATAGACAAAAACCAAGTAATACCGGAACAAGGAACTGATAATATATATATTTATAAGCATGCATTAGTTATTGAAAAACTTGTTTGACATAAGTATCTTGCAAGAAGAACATTATAACCACAATTATGACCAGACGACTTGCTATTTGCAGATTACACAGATGATACCAATGAGTTGTTGATGATTGAAATTGATTGTTCGCTGAAAATCACATGCAAGTGAATACCATTTTCATAGCAATAAAGTTAAACTCAACTGTTATGTTTATCAGGAAAACGTTTTTGTTAGATCAATATCGAAGCCAATTATAATGTATGCAAGAAAATAAACTAACAACTAGTTGAAACATATTCACAGTTGATGTAACATACATATAGAAGATAGATAAAATTTCACGAAAACTCTAACTTGATGTTGTTCTTCTTTCTTTGTTATAATGATGGGAATTTTTCACGAGTTCCATGCTATTGTTGTGTATTTTTTTACATCAGACTATCCAGTCCCATACTGCCAACTTCTCTATCTATTTGTAGATTTGAGAATGTAAACTTAAATCATTAGGATGAGGTCGGATTTCAATGCCAATTTTCTATGTTCTATATGCTAGAGAATCCGACTTTCATTGTTTATTATTCATAGATGAAGTGTATTTGTTGGGTTTTTATGCTATATTGGAAAAGCACTGAAATGTATCCCGACAATTTCAACTTTCTAGATTAGAGAACAGTTTTATTCCGAGAAAGCCGTATCATAAAATAATGAATATTTTGTAACAAAGTAAAACAACAAAACTCAAACGTTCGTTCATCATTACCTTATTCTTTTTTTTTATAATTAATAGAACAGGAAAAACTTTTGAATATTGATGACATACGATTATTTATAACTACTCCCATAAAAAAAATAGAATGAAGTCATACGTAATTTCTTAGACGAAAAAGTACTCTTTTTGATTTTAATTAATTTATGCTTTCAGGGTTTTGAAATGATGAGTTCAAAAGACAGTTAGTTGAAACAAACTAAGGATGAAATTGAAAAATGCCTTTGGCAAGCATCAATCAATTGAAAACTATCATCATGTATCTAAGGTTTTCCACTAAGTTTTTCCGATTACATTATCTTCGAACAATATTTCTAAAATTTAACTACAGACAATTTTAATTCGAATCATCTTACCATTTTTATTCGAAAGTATGACCGATGAAAATGATTTCAAAACATGATCATGTCGTTATCGTAGGATAACGCTAGTGGCGCTTAAACCAACATGGCTCGTAGACAAAGTGTTTTTCAATCGGGGGCATCGATTTATTTCTTGTCTTAATTTACATACGAATAGTAAAAGTATGGAATCAATGCTGTTTCCTTTTTCTTATCAAAAAAATGTTTTTTGTTCTATAAAAGAGCAAGGCTACACGTTTTTTTTGCCAGTACGAACATGCTACCACCACTTTTTTCGTTTCGTTTTGTTTTCTATTCCATTGAATGCATTCGAGAATCTGTCTATTTTCGAAGATTACAAGGAAGTTCGATGGCATACATATATCAAATAATGCACACATTCTACCGGCTTGAATCTAAAGAATATATCTCATTCCACGTGTGTAGAGATTCAACGGAGACTTTTATTCGAACCATTATAGATTCATATTTGAAACAAAACATCGAGAAATGACATCTTCGACAATACCAAGGCCTAATACGAGACAAGAAGGTGAAAGAAAATCAAAATCAGTTCGTGCAGGTAGGTTTGAAGAAAAAGATACTTGTTCGCTACGTATTTATGTTTTCAAAGGTGTACTCTTTTCCGTACCGCGTTTTCATCGTTACATTAAAAAGTCAACACCTAAAAGTCGTGTAAGCATAGCTGCAGCCGTTTACACAGCTGCTGTGGTATGTTGAATATTTGAAGGATTGTGTTCGAGTCTTATTAGTAGATTTTTCATAATATTTAAATTGAATATCTAACTGCTGAACTGCTTGAATTGTCTGGTAATGCAGCTAAGGATCATAAAAAACAACGAATTAATGCACGACATATCTTTTTGGCAATTAGTATTGATGAAGAACTGAAAAAAGTACATGTTTCTTTCTAGTGATTCGAGTAAGACAATTATTTTTATTGATTACTCTTTATTAGCTCCTTCATGGCGTAACGATTCCGCAAGGTGAGAAACGCATATAGACAGGCACGAAATAAGTTTTCATTATTCACTTAGGCGGTGTATTGCCTCATGTTAATGCATTCTTATTGAAGAGCAAATCCAGCAGCGATAGTCATAGAGTTACTACTCCAAAAGTAAGCAGAGCAGTTTTTAATGTGAATCGAGAAATAACGCTTTTGTCTTTTTCTACACATGTATGTTTATATCTAATGCATATTTTCAGTCGCCCGCATCTCGTTCGAATACGGCCACAATAGTTCGAGTACCAAATGGTTCTAGTGTTACCAAGGTAAACTCAAAGGAAATCAGTCCATCTTCAACGGTAACGTGTTAAAGAAGACAACATCAACAACTGCTGCAAATACAATCGGTTCGACCTAAATAAAAACAAACTTAGAAGGTGTTCACTATGCAATCATTATAAGAGGAAATCTGCAATTAACATTTTTTTTTGTATGACTTCTTTACTTTTTCGTAGACATCAATAGATTTTGATACAGCTTCTTTTTGGTTAAAGAAGGAGAAAAAATGATCGGATTCCCTGCTTTTTCTAAAAAAAAGACCCTACGGTTCATGTTTACTTTAATTCTTTTTTATCAATGAAAGTTAATACTTTGATGTAGAAAGTTCATCTGTAACTTGCGGCACTAACTTTTCTTTTCAATCCACGTTGTCTTAGCTTATTCATCACTTTTGATCCTATCTCAGATATTCATAAGAATTTTCGACATTCAGCTTGGAGTTTATCAGCTCTAAAGATTTCTGAATCAGTTAACTGAAAAATTCGAGTTCATCTTTCAATTAAAACAACGTCTTCAGTGAAGGATCTGTAGAATACTCGAATTTCACAAGATGAATCTATTCAATGGAAAGAAGCATGGATTTAGACGATAGGGAGCTACTTTTACAAACAAAAGATAAAACTATCGTTGTAACTTATTTTATAATTATGTCTGTTAGAAAAACGTATGTGTACTATCGTGTGATCAATGATTCGACATTTTTCAAGTTTTTACTTGCCTTGTTAATATCGATCGAAATTCAGTATAGATAAGAAATCTATGACAAGACGTTTCTTAATTCACTATGAAAATCAAAATATTTCATTATTCTATCCATAGAATACTTTCAAATGTATTTTTTCTTCGCATATAATAAAACGTGAGTTCGTATCACACTTATAGTCATCATTTAATTTCCGCAATCATGAAAAATTAGAAGTAAAAGGAATATTCTATCATTACGATTGCATGATTTATACAACAGGGAGCATATTTATAATCATATGTTTAGTTCAAACCACTTCTGAGTATTTCGACAGTTTTATCAAAGATAACGATGAGTAGTAAAAACTCAGATTAATCGACAAAATGCATTCGAATGTTTATCATGATGCATTATTTTCTTTTTTCTTATTGTACAATACAACTGTCTTGAAGTGCAGCCAGTCTCGTATCATGTTAGCTCATTAAGATAATCAGCGAATTATATTGAGGAATGAAAGCGTATACTTAATGACAAGGAACCTCTTGAACTATCATATCAAGACCTCAGGTGCATTCAATGGTAGATCATAATAAAAATAGACTGTGCGATATTTGTTCAGCAGATAGGTAAAATATTTTCATGATGATTGTTGTGTATTTAGAAAACATTAAAGAAAAAAAACATTCGAGAAATTCTTATTATCATTCATGTTTCTTGTAATGAATAATCATTTCTAAACAGTAGCGTAGAATTTTTAAAAAGTACGTATCATTTGCTACCTTTAAAACACTTGGAATCAATATATTCTATCACCAAACAACACGACAATACCTACGAGTCGTTATAATATACAACTACAATTAATAGCTTTCGATATAATGAATCTCTGAAATGCATTCGGCATCGTTTTCTTTTCTATGAATTATTTCTTGATCGATGTGTTAATTTATTCGTTAGATTTGTTTTCAAATTGCCTAAAATTTAGCAGTAACTAAAGTGTAATGAGAGTCAGAAACAAAAACATGATGAAATATTAAAAAATATACCAATCCAAACTTCATTCTTATATCTTGACCCCCCACACACACACACTTGAAGTTAACCGCGACGAATACCAATAATACCAGAGTCGACTAATTTTTGTATTTTTTGTGCGATGTCAGGATTTTGTAAATGATCTCGTAGTGCATGTGGATCGTTTTGCATCTGTTCAAGAATTAAACGCATACCAGGATCACTTAGAATTTGTTGTATTTCCGGATCTGCTGCTGCACGTTTACGAGCTTCTTCTGGATCACCGCTCGACCTTACTGAACATTGTCGATAACCTTCCATAGCTTCCTAAAAAGCAAATGTTCTATTCGGCTCTAGGTAAATTGCTTCTGCATTTTTATACTTGACAGTTTGGATCAATTTCAAGAGCTTTACTAAATGTAGCCATAGCTTGACCCAAATCTTTCATGGCTATTAAAGCATGACCCTTGCGAAGATAACATTTAACTATAAAATCAAATGATTTATTGAATTTCTCACATTTTGAAACTTACGAAATGCTGGATCTAGTTTGATGCCATCTTCGCTGTCTTTTAATGCTAATCTAAATTCCATTAGTTTTGTATAGCATGCAGCTCGATTCGAATAAAGTTTTGCATCCGATGGATTTCGTTTAATAGCTTCCCTATGAAAATATGAGTTCAAATATCTTTCTTCAAAAAAATTAAATAGAATTCATTTACGTATAGTGTTTCAAGGCGCTTGGATAATCAGCTTTTTGAAAAAATTCATTTCCCTTTGTTTTTTCTTGTTCAGCTAATTCTGGATTGATATAAGCTAGTGATTCTTGTTCTTTAAGAATTTTTTCGATTTCTTGTTTTCTCTTCAGTATATCTTGATTTCGATGTTCAGAAAGTGAATGATTGAAATGTTTGATAGCTTCTTCAAATTTTTTTTCTTGAACTTTCACATTTCCCATACGAGCATAAGCCCTATACATGAAATAGTAGATACTTAAAACGAACCTTGATATCAGATTTCTTCGACTCTTACTTGGCAATTAATTTATAATCAGCTTTGTTTTCACGTCCTATTTCGATAGCTTGTTCACATTCTTTTATACAATTATCCCATTGTTTTTGTTCATAATAAACCGCTAGAAAATAAAATTTTAATGACTTTTGGTGAATGACAAAAACGAAGTTATCGATTCTGACCGGCTCTATTTGTATAATAAGTCATATTCTTCGGATCAAGTTGCGTTGCTTGATTGTAATAGTTCAATGCTGTATCAAAATCTCTTTTCTTATATGCTTCATTGCCCTTCTCTTTTGCTTCTTCAGCCTAAATCATAGTAAAATGAATGAGGACACATATATACACACATAATCATTCATAAATAACTCAAGAAAAAGAAACAAAACCCTCTGAAGTTTTAATAGATATTTTATTGAAATAAATCGATACATGACAGAACAGAAAGACATGTATGAAAGCTCAAGGATTTCTGTTCCTCGAAAATATAAAAATGATCAGGTACTGACTATATATTTGAAAAACACCTAATATTTGACTTCAACAATATATACAAGTACAAATTCTCTTTGTAGCAATCATACTTCATTTTTTCTCTATATCTGAGATCAAAGTCAACATGAATATGTTATCAAAGTCATTATTTCCTACCAAAAACAGTATTGAAATTCATGCAGTTTTTTTAATGGAACAGTGTGAGAGAATGAAATTATTGAGTACTTTCCCTATTATATTCTTAAGTTCATAATCTGAAGATTTATTCAACATTTGAGAGAAGAACCTGCCCGATGAAGATCGACACAACGAGTGACTAATTATTCAGTGATTTATTTATCACTCTGTCTAATTGTTAAGATTACTTGATTCTGTTCTGATGTTGAGTGTTGATTTTGTTCATTTGTGGTTCCAGTTGTTGTTGACGCACTTTCTTCTGTTTTCGTTGGATTTGGCTTCGTATCAGTGTTCATCTTCTTATCATTAGCATCATTATTTTTAGCTTCATCGTTTATACCAAGTACAGTAGCAATTAATTTTAACACTTTTGAATTGGTCAAAAGTCTAATCATATAAATGAATCAATCACAACTATTGAAAATAATAAAAACATACGTTGTATTATTCGGTTGTTGCTGTAATTTTTTCATTAGCATAGCTGTTTCAGGATCTTTCAAAAGTTCTTGTGCTTTTGGATTCGAGATGAGTTGATTTATAAATTGTGGATCAGAAAAAAAGCCCCGTTCTTCTTCATCTAATGATTTAGTGGCATCTTTCCGTACTGTTTCGAGATCAGTACGTAATTGTTGATTATTGGGATCGATTTGAAGTCCTTGTTCATATACACTGATTGCATCGTCATATCGTTTTAGAAATGATAACGCAGCACCTTTTCTTGAGTATCCCTTAACAACAACAAAACAAAAATTGTTTCTTTTTTGATCGTTCTCTTTACTTTGACGAAGTCATGTTTTAATTTAATACATTGTTCGGCATCTTTCAATGCCGCTTCATATTTATGTGATTTAGCATAAGCAGCTGAACGATTACTATAGAGTATATGATTTTTTTCATCGAGTGCTATCGCTTGAGTATATAAGTTGATTGCTTCATCATTATTACCCACTGAAAAAGCAGCATTTGCTTTAGATTTTAATTCATCCACCTGAAGATATACGTTTGCACATCGATTTGTAAAACTTGATATATTTTTAGATAAAGTCTAACCTGAGATCCCATCAATGAAAATGATAAGGTGATATTGATACGCAAAATCTATAATTTGTATAAAAATAATGAATTTAGTTCGGAAATAATTCATGGAAATGTTGATGGAAGTTGCAGAAGGAAATACTTAGTTCCTTTCTATTGATATGTAACTGATTCGGTAATATCCTCCTCCGTATATATTTAGCAAATGATTGATAAGTAGCGACACTGCATTAGTCGTTTATTATTCAAGGAACGATAACATGAGTTTCAACCGATATTCTTGGCAACAAATATATATATATATATATATGGAAACATACCGTAGGTGTATTTGAGTATTTAAACGACAGAGGAAAGAAAAACAGTCTGAAACGCACTTATTTATTCATGGAATTTCAAATGAACTCTTTATCGAAGATATGGAAACTATAGATATTGTCAATTTATTGATTCTTTTTTCATATTTCATTTCTTGTTAAAGTTATTACGATGCCCATCGCACTGGATCGTGTTGAACAATTACAAATACAAAAATTAATCTATGCTGTAAGGACTGAAAATTTTTTACTAGTACAAAAATTATCGGAAAAAGGTGTTAGAAACCTTATCAATTACAATGACCCACAAAATGGATTGACTGCATTGATGTAAACACATATATTGTAAATTTGAAAAAAAAACGGTTTCTTTCTTAAATCTTTATATAGAGCGGCTGTGACTCAAGGCAGCACAAACATGATTCAATGTCTATTAAAACTTGATGCTCATCCGGATGTCATTGATTTCTCTGGTCGTACGGCATTGATGCATGCTGCCGAACACGGTAACATGACTGGTCTACAATTGTTACGCGAAGCAGACGCTAATCCAACAATTCAAGATTTTGAAGGAAAAGGTGAGAAGAGAATCGTTAAACTTAAATGAAAATAATATATTTGCTGAAACCTAATGTCATTAGAATATTGAAAGCTACTTTGCTCTCATGACATGACACACAACTTGCATGAGTAGTCTCTGATTCCAGAAAGGATAAATATTTTTCGTAGAAATTAATCAGTGATATCTTAACAATAATGAGAGACATAAGATTGTACCAATGGATAATGTTTTAGATGCAGTTTTCTATTCCTTTACTGCTTCAACACAACATCATAAGTCATGTTTTAAAAAACTACTTGAAATGGGTGCTAACGTCAATAATCGAACACAAGGTGGTTTACCTAATTTAGTGTATGTTTGTAATGATTCACAAGATTACGAAGAGTTTTGCTTGGGTTTCATTCGAGCTGGTGCCGATGTACAACTCGTTGATGAAGTAAAACCGATAGACTACTATTCATTACGAAACCAACGTTTCTTAATTATTCATAGACAACGAAACGTACAGCATTACATAATGCATGTTTATCTGGAAATGTTAAAGTTATACGAGAGCTTTTACTTGCAAAAGCAGATCCAAACGCATTGGATATTAAGAAATCCACACCTGTACACGAAGCAGCCAAAGGTGGACACTTTCAGGTGAAGAGAAAATTTTTCAATACTTTATCTTAGTGTTGATTGTTATCCTAGGTACTTCCGATTCTATCTAGTTATTGTGCAAAATTTGATGTATACGATTCTCTCGGTAATAATCCACTTCATTATGCAGTTATGTCGAATGCTGGGACTGTTATTCGATACCTTGGTCAACGAGGCATGCAAACTCTTGATTTTTCAGATGTTTCTTGTTAAGAATGAAATTTATTATTCCTAGGCTGTAATCCAAAAGTGAAAAATCACGATGGAATTTCTCCAAAAGATCTTGCTAATCGCTGTAAAAGTAAAAATACACAAAAAAATCTACGAAAAGCTGAACAAGGCTATCATGAAATGACTTCAAATTTACCTACAGGTATATTTCATGATCAACGATTGTAGGATTTTATTTTATAATTTATATTAACATACAGATGAATTTCTCGATTGGAAATTAATACTTTACGATTATGTGTATGAAAATCTAGAACGTATTAAGAAAAATTTAGAAGAATTCGACAAGACTGAACCAAGAAGTGGTATCATACAAAAAGAAGACTTTCGAAAAGTGCTTGAAAGTGAAAATTTTCTTTCATTTCTTAAACCATATAATATCAAAGAATTATATCAAAAACATGACAAAAGTCGAGATGAAATGGATTATAGATCATTTTTAACTGGAGCTAAGTATTTATCAAAATCTTATCTAATGACTGCATACGTAAAAAGAACAAAGAGCGTAAAACCGTCATCAATAAAACAAAGATAAACAACAAAGTGGTACATTAATACTAGAGTCGAATAGCCAATGGTATACTGATGAATACATATCCAGTTATAATTTTTAAGTTGTTATTTCAAAATGAAAGACTAAATTCAACAGATGTGAATGCACAAACAAATCTAAGCACTTCGAACACATACTTATTATTTTTGTTAATAGGCATTTTTCATGTGATACTATATGTAAAAATATTCTTTAGAAGATAACTGATCATGGTATTTAGATAAACCATATATCAATATACGTGATGCTAATAATGAAATACTTCCATTTAATCTTACTATGATTTCTTTTTCATTTACTTTTTAATAACTCTTCATGATGGTTTATGAAAATATGATTCATGAGAAGAAGTGAACTAACAGGAGAATCAATCGGTCATGTTGGTTTTCTTAATAACATACGTCGTTTATTATAGCTTATCCACATGGTAACCTGAACATTGCTCAATATCTACTAACATACGCATTGTCGCAGCAAAGGAAAAGAAAAACTATTTGAATTCATTACTTCGATTTTCTCTTTATCGGAAGTCATATGAACAAAGCAGAGATTTTTTAATGAACTTGAATTCGTTATATATAAAAGAAAATGATAATGTCTGATGTTACACGAATTATTCTGGAATGTCATCGACGTATTTATAATAAAAGCAGTATCATGGATACATGTTACAGAAATTTCATTTTTTCTTATTTGTGAATATCTTGTCAATAAAACTACAAAGTGTAAACTTGAATATATATATATATATATATATGCCGTTGATCTGGACGTCGTCTTCATCTAGGTAATGAAAATGTAAAAATGAATCACGTAAATAATCAACAATGTACATAAATAATTATTATCAATTATACGATCACGTGCTCAATCGTGAATGTTGCTGTAATATAAGCATTTATAAATACGATGAATAATACACGTTCGATTGATATTTGTATTAAAACAAATTTGAGAAGGAGACAGTTGATTTTGTCAAACTTAAACTCGTAAATTCCTGAAATCGAAGATGAAATAAGACAGACATGTTATCACAGAACGCATACGTATTAAAATTTAAAAAAACCGATCATTTTATCGATGATAAAAAATAATGAAATGGATAGAATCATTTCATTGAAAAACTCAACAGCATGTAAGCATGTTTTTTCGTTTGTCAATTGTATTCAATGTTAAAAATAAACTTTATGATCTGCATATCTTTTCTAATATGTATGCTATGTATGTTTTGACAACGATAAATCGAATATTGTTTGGCGCTTGGATATATTGTTGATTCTCATTATGGTTATTGCGCATACTCCAGTGGAATTAATACAAATAAAAAAACTTCTATTTGCTGTACGAACATCTAATTATGATGATATAAGACGTATTTGTGAGAAAGGTATTGCTGATATTATTAATTATAACGATCCGACTGATGGTAATGTTTATGCTAGTAATGAATATTGTTCTTAGAATGCTTTCTTTTTCAAAAACATGATAGGTGAAACACCGTTATTAGTTGCTGTGAAGAAAAATGATGAGATTATGATACAGTTTCTTCTTGATTTTGGTGCACATCCAGATGTAACTGATTTCAAGGTGTGAATGATGTCCGTTAGAAAAACACTAAACAATGTCACTGATTGTATAACATATTTGTTCTTATCTATACAGATATGAATCGAAGAATACTTCATTGATTTAATACGAATAAGTTCTTTTTATCAGGGTAGAACACCTTTGATGGGTGCTGCTGAACGTGGATTTGTCGAAGCCGTGCAAACGTTACTGCATGTTAATGCTCAAACAAATATACGAGATCTTACTGGACATGGTACTAAATATCACGAAATGTTCATCATATGAATTAGGCTGTGTTGTTCTAATTCAGACGTTCTCTTTGCTTGTCTTTCCGATGGTACACTTCGACAACAAGAATGTTTTTCTATTCTTATGTCTAAACAAAAGCCTGAAGTCAACGGTATGACTACAGCAGGCAAGCCAATCTTGATCGCTGCTTGTGAAAAAGGAGTAATCATGGAAAAAATTTGCTTGACACTTCTTGAACAGGGTGCTGACATAAATGCAATCGATAGAGTAACAGAAAACATACTTTATTATCTAGATTCTAGATTGTTCTTTTTTTCTCTTGAAAGGATACTGGTACGACCGCTCTACATGCTGCTTGTGCTTCTGGTTCAGTTAAAATAGTTCGTGAACTTCTACAGCGCAATGCTAATGTAAATGTTCGCAATGTTCAACAGCAAACACCTGCCCATGTTGCTATTACATCCAAAGTTTTCGAAGTAATATGACTTCAACTTCACTCACGAGTCTTTATATATGAACAAGTAAAATGTCGCTATGCATTTTAGCTTCTACCCATTCTATCGGCTTACAATGCTCGTTTTGATCTTATTGATCAGTCACTAAATACTCCAGTTCATATTGCTGCTCGCTTGAATCAGGGCAAAGCAATTAGATTTATGGTTCAACGTGGTGGTACAACGAAAGTAAAAAATATTGATAATCAATTACCAATTAAAATTGCAACAATATGGAAAAGTAAAGATGCAAAAAAAAATATTCGTTTAGTTGAAAAAAAGCAATATTATCGAAAAGTAACCTCACCTAAATCAAATCCAGATCGTGATTATAAAATTCATTTTTACGATTGGTTACAAGAACGATATGATCGACTTTACCGTCGGTTTCATCAAATAGAAAACAAAGGTACTCATCGAATTAACTCCAATGATTTCAAAGAAATCGTTCGTCAAGAAGGTTTTACACAAATAATACCTGATGATCTAAACGATCTTATTATTCGACATGAAACAAATCCGAATGAAATTGATTATCAAATATTTTTATCAGGAAAGCTATTTATTGAAAAACCATTTCTCCTACAAGCATTTCTTCCAAAGCCAAGCAAAACCAAACAGAAAAAACGAACAAAACCAAAAAAGCAAATAGCCATTCCAATAGCAATACGTCATGAAGGACCTCGAACATCACATGGCAATCCACCTTTAGTATACATAAAAAAGAATCAATTTATCACCGATAAAAGTCGATTTAATCGTGATCAAATACCAAAGCATATCATCAACGATGATTCAGCATATTATACAGACAAAGTTGATCCACAATTCGTACATATTAACAATGCTGGTAGAAAATAGCATAGGTTTTATATTGATTTTTATACTCTCTTTTTTATTCTATAGTGTATCGAGGTGATTTACATACGCTTCTCGATGCATTCAAATCAGGTACAATAGGATGTTTTCTTCGAATTAGTTTTCCATGTGAACTTTTCTTTTGTATTCTAATTTTAGGAGTGCCCGTAGACATTCGAGACAAATTTTACAAAACACCATTGATGATTGCGGCAGCAAATGGAGATTTAGAGACGACAAAATTTCTTCTTGAATGCGGGTAAAAAAATGAAATATTCATGAGAATCTCGTTTTTCCTCAAGATCTGTAAAATCAGATTGGACTAAAATGAAAATACAATAGTATGCGTGATAGTAGTTCTGAAGCATAAACATAACTGTATTCCAATAGAATGAAAAAAAGGAAATAAACAGGGTTGCAATGAAAATGTATGTAATACATCAGGGACCAAATTTAACTGATTTCTCATAATTTTAATAACAGCCATCCCATTTTTGGTGTTTACATAGTTTTCATACTCACACATTCAATGTTTTCTCACATGACGTTATCCGATCGGAAATATCAAGATCTACAGTTATATGAGCAGGAAAAAAGCCATTGAGATTTTGACGTTTATGTACATGTGATCGAAATTAAAAAGAAAACTCCACAAATAGTCTCGAAACGACGAGGCAGATATCCAAAATGAACTTGTGACAAGTACTGAGAAGAGAATGAATTCCTGTGTCAAAGAATAACTCTTGTTATATACATAAATAATATAGTGAGACACAGATCAATAATGAACATTACTGTATAAACGAGAGAAACTTGTAAATATTTATAAGTCGGCAACATTTCTAATGCGATACAAAGACGTATATGTACGTACAATTAAAGCGTCTCGATTCTTAATGTAATATTATCTCTAGTGCTAATGTGCATCTTGAAGATCATTTCAAATGGACAGCACTTCATCATGCTGCTAACTCAGGACAGTTGGATGTTGTTCGTGCTCTTGTCGTTGCTGGTGCTAAAGTTAATCATGAATCTATCACATTAGCTACGCCGCTTAGTCGAGCCATCGAAAATTCATCACTGGACATTGTCAATTATCTTATTGAAAAAAAAGCTCATGTTCGACATGAAAACATTGCACGTAAGTTTAATGTTTTGATTGAAACGAACATAAATTCTGTTATGTTGTAACAATAGAACGTAATTTACTTGATTTGGCAGCTGATTTTGCTTCATCACAGGTGTTCGATACTATTCGAACAGTCTATGAACAGAAAGGAAACAAAAAAACTAATCAAAAATCAAAAGCTCGTCGAAAACCAAGTAATAGGACAAAGAAAAACAAGAATATCGAAATGGTACATCGTGTATTCAATGAGAAATATAACATTCATTTATATATTAATTTTAGTTACCGACTACACTTAAACCACTGAAATTCGAAGTACCATTACTACGACATGGTTCATTACTTATCGATGAAGAAAAACTAATATCATCAAATGATACATTTAAATCGATAGTATATCATCCATCAAGTACATGGATTGATCAACCAACAACTAAAGAATTACTCGATAAAAAGATCAATTTAAGAGAGAAATTTTCAATGAATATTGATTTTCCTGACTACAAGTCACCACTGTTGGCTAATGCTCAGATTAAATTAGAACGTTTAGAAGCACTTGATCGACGTTCAAAAGTTTCATAAATATTTTATTCGTGAACTCATGTATCGATGGTGATAAAAGTTTCCTCCTTAATTTTGACGTATCAGAAATTAGAATAAAATCATTCGGTGTGTCAATCGATAATAGGAATTTTTTTAAAACTTACAACGATTTTCTAATTCTGTTATTTGATAAGAAAAGATTCGAACGATTCTAATTTCATGACCATTAAATTCGTATTCATCGTTAACATTCATGAATTTCAGATCGAATTGTAGTAAAGAAAATTTTCAAAAATTCCTCTTGAACGTCTAAAACTATACCAACAAACACTTCTATATACGAATCCGTTTTGATTGGATTCCATAAAGATTAAAAGATGGTTATAATTGTATTCATATGATTAATAGAGAAATATGTGAAATATTTTACAGATTTGTGCAAATATCTTTTGAAAATAAGCTGGAGAAAAACAGGAGACACGTTATGAAAATCAGTAAGTCTTCGCCACTACACAAGTTATGTAAGCCATCCGTTTGACTAGATGGCGGTTTTTGTTCTGTATGCTTATCAGTGAGTAATGAAGATTGTACGGAGATAATCGATCTCATTTGTTCTGCTTGTTTCAGATATTGCGGCGGACATTCCGATGTTTTTCTAACCTACTAGCAGAGATTTTCGTTTGTGTGTAACGTCTTACGTTAGATGTTTTTTTAACATGCAGGTTTCGTCTTCTTGATGATCTGTCATTTAGAAGATGAAGTTTTCTCAAGAGGGAAAAAGTGAAAATTGCATACTTCGGCGTAGTTTTAGGCAAAGTTGTAACCGGTCGGCTGTTTTCCTCACCGGTACTGACATAAATAGTTAGACTGTGCTGGCTTAATGTTTACTAGCTTCTGATTAAATATATATTAAAGCTTCCGATAAATTCATGTTGCCCTTACCATAAATAATCACGAACAGAATTCTCGCTTATCTTTTCAAAGTTACATCACAACTTTTCAATTTATTTCCATGATGTTTTGCTTTTCATCAATAAGAAAAAAATTAAATTCTCCATTAATGCAAAAAAAAATATAAAATAATGCGAAATTTTCTCAAGCAGCCATAGTAATTGATTGTGACTATTGTTCTTGATCATGCCGATTTCTAAGAGTACGACAAGTGTTAAATTTAGGAAAAATCTTATTTAAATAAGCTTCGCGTAGTGCAATTAATGATTTTACGGAACTCTCGCTCATTAAGCTACCTAGTTTTTCACTCACAATAACTTCACCTGCTGAAAAGTGTCTCTCTGATTCAGTTGATGAAGCTTGTAGAACCAAAACTTGTTTAGCAATAATCGATAAAAATTGGTAATCGTTGTTCATTATTTTTCCAAAATGTTAAATTTTGATTTCGTTGATCACCATCATCTGATGCAATAGTTTTTTAATCGATAATCTCAGTAGAAAGTAATTGCCGAATCAAATCTTGGGTTTTTTAAGGCTTTTTCGTACGAAAATTAAAAAATGAATCATGATCATCAATTCTACAAACGCGTTCATCTTTCAAAGATTTACTAGCCCAATTTTTATATAATTAGTCACATTAATTATCAGCTGTGATAAAGATTAGCCCACTTACATAAGAAAACAGGGATTAATTTACAAAACACAGATGGAAAAGCTTTAAAACATCAAGACCAGCGGGTAAGAAATTCTAGGCCGGAATAGAACGGATCGATCGTTCTGCCACTCCGGTTACAGCTCTGCTTTGAGAATATACTTGAGCTCCATTGTACTTTTTACCTATCTCAAATTTAATATTAACTTGTTCCAGGAGAATATTAGTTTAATCTCAGTTCATTTATACCTGTCTGGTCTAAACCTGGTATACCCCATCATACTTCACTGATGCTTAAATCTCTGTGTAAGATGCGTTATTTGAAATTAAGTGTCCGACCGACTTGTACAAGATGAACTCAAGTTAGTATACTCATGACAACTGTCGATAATCGAATTGAAACAACTGATGTGGTTTACACAATAGCTTGGGAAATCCGTTGGAGTACGTGTTACGTTTATAATACTTCAATCCCATAAGAATCATAATTATGGCTTTCGTTCACTGTCAATTTCTAATCACTATCATTTCTTTTTAGATCTATTAGTAGACGTCGAATTCCATAGAACTTAAAATTATACGTTAACTTTGTGCAGCATGAGAAACCGTTCTCGATCACAAAAACTTTGAATCAACCATGGATGAATTCTGTGCCCATCAAAAAATATTAGTTTTTTTTAATCTCTTTTGTTTATGCAAAGCATATGTTACAAATGACACGAAACAATAGTAAATATAATAAATCACGATGATGAGCATTGGTTCAGCTTGACTTATACTGCAAAACATGATATTGATATGATTCAAAAAGGTATAGCAGTTGTAGTTTGAAGAATAGTCACTTGATGAAAACATTTCAAGCGTGCTCCTCCATAGAAATATGGTTATTGACATCCTTGAACTCGTTTATTTATAAATAAAACGCCTCTTAGATTGATAATTTCGAATAAAAACGAACGCAAACTCTGAAAAACTATAGACCACTCCGTTAAGAAAAATGTCCATCTTTCAATCGGAAAAGATTCTTTACGAATTATACTGGGCTGACCCTTCTGGGCTCTTGCCGTCACCACTTCACATACATGAGAATTTCAAGGCAACAAACGATGAACCTCTCGAAGTCTTAAAACAGATCTATTACGACCTCACTTATCTTTCATGAAACACATCAGCAACCTCTTTTCCTATGTAGAACGCCGCTAACTTTATCAACTCATTTCAATCAATAATACTTGCATCTTTAGCACTATTTCTTCACATCTCTGCTGTTCAATATGAAGACGGTGTGAGTGCTTTCATGAGCTGTTGCTGTTGCACCACAACACCTCAATCTATACTTGCTCACATATCCACACCTACACCGTGTGGGAAACGGGAAGCGTATCCATCTAGAAGATCCTGTGACTGGGATTAGCGAAAAGTGAGCCGGAGGCGTCGCTTTCTAAAAATAATCCGTTTCACAAAAAATCAAAGAAAAGAAGTTTTCGAGAGTTCAGAAACCCATTCCTTATCCTCCAAAACTCTATTAAGGATTTCCAAACCTTCGGGAACCCATCTTTTCCCATCAGAAACCGAAAATGATTTCCCTAGTTCAGAAAATATTGAAATGGCATCGGAGACTTGGAAACGATTTCTGATTTACGAGTTCGTTACTATCTGGCACCTTTTAAGGGTTTTGGATGGTAAAAAAATAGGTGTCCAAAGGCCAGGAAACAGCTGAAAGAGTTTCCAAGGATAAAAAATGGGTTTTCGAACTCTTGAAACCTGTTTTTGCTTTTTCATGGAAGTGATTCTTTCAGAGAACATTAAGAACCAGTTTCGGAATCTCGATTCAAGAATTCACGGAAAAATCAGTTGATGTGGTCGGTTCCTGTCGTACGTCTTCTACCTTAGAATTCGATGCATTGGATTTTATTGTTTTTATTCCATTTAGTTCAAATTCTTTATGATTTATATTTGGCTTCAGTTAGTTTTCGTTGCTAAAATAAAAAGTTCTCTTAATCTGCATTCGAATGTTTATTATATCAAAAGAAATTGAGTGATTATAAGAAGGAAAACAGAAAAGTGTAGTAAGGCATATGTAAAAAAGTAAAAATGAAATATGTTAGTTGAAAACTATTAATCAAATTTATTAGTACTGTAAAAGATTTTTCACACCCATCCCATGAAGAAAAAAAGATTGTGAAAACAAGGAGATCGACGGCTTCTTGATTTGACCCCATACGAATCTCGGCCCTTACATACGATAAATCCATCCGAAATCCATTGAGTCCTATGCTTTCCCTGTCTTTGTTTTTCACAAAACGTCTCTTCAGAGTCTCTTTTGATGTCTGAAACAATAAAAACGTTTGTTAGAATTTTGCACAATATAATCATCAACTTTAACTTACTTGACTTTTTAGGAGGCTGATTCGTTTATTTCATCGATGTCGAGAACATTCTGGCGGTAGTCTTAGCGAGGAACCATATTATAATGGATCTGTCTTATCAACATTTTCTTCGTGTACTATGTTGGCTTCGATGTAAACAATTCAATATTAAGATCGAAAGGAGGATCACATTGATAATGAAGCACACAAACCAAATTATCATTCAAGTATATTGACATTTTTGAATTGATTATTTTTAGTTTATGAACTAAAATAAAACTAAGTAAAATGCGACAGAAACTAACCAACGCCATTTTCATCTATATTTTGAACATGCATCTCGATTCCTGTTGCTTTTCAACAATCGATGATTGTATGAAAATTGAACTTCAAGAAGGACTTGTTTCTAATATTTCAGCAATGTTGAAAGAAAAGCTTACACTGCGACCCTGCGACAGATGTTATGATGCATGAATATTATGAAGAAATTTTTTTATCAAATATTTTGCTTAGACCGAAATGAAACAGTTTCTACGGAGAACAACATTCAATTACATATAAGATGGATTGTACGAAACAGGATTCTAGTCAGGTATTGTGTAGATCAGGTGTAATCTATTCACTTCTTGATTGGATATAACAAGGGCAATTATGGATGAATGAATTGGATTAGCCAGTTGTTCAATTATATTACTGGTTGTGAAGAAAGCATTTGCAAGATATGTCTACGTGAAACATAATGTTACAAATAAATTCAGTGAAAAGCACTATTCAACCATTTTCGTCAACTCAAACGCCAATCCACTCTGCCAACTAATTCACTATTACATAGTACAT
The DNA here is from genome assembly GCA_900239685.1 of Rotaria macrura. Lineage (NCBI taxonomy): Eukaryota > Metazoa > Rotifera > Eurotatoria > Philodinida > Philodinidae > Rotaria > Rotaria macrura. The sequence goes on from OENT01000169.1 coordinate 56,890, forward strand.
GCATCATTCGAACAACTGTTCACGTCAAAAATTATACTCTCTTACGGATACATCTATGTTATTAACGTGTCAAGCAACTTCGCATGTCTCACGCATGATTCAAACAAGTATTCTCTTCATATATTAAGTTCAGTTTTTAACGAAAGTTCCAGTATAGCAATACGGTTAACAATGGTAAAGCACATGAATAATTTATATAATTTTTCTGTTCAAATATTGCCAGAACTTGGAGTTTTCCATCACTCATTATTTCTTAATGACACTGTGTCGTAATTAAATGAGCAAAAACAACATTCAATTCAGTCACTATGTCACTAAAATCCGTGAAATGAGAATATATAGTGATCAATTTCAAACTGCGTTAGAAGCGAATGATAGCAACAACAGTGCTATTCGTCGAAATGCGCATAACTGGAAAATAATTCGTGTGAATACACAGAAAAAGATCACAAACTAGCAGAATGATCCAAACAAAAGTTTTCATCGGCTATTTTGCCGACAACAAGTCAACGTCCAATAACAATGAATAGACAATATATCGTACTTCTATTGAATAATAAAATCAGGGAATCGTTCAGCTATAGCTCATTAGCGAACTCTAAAATCTTGATTTTCAAAGCTTAAAACAACGAAATAAAACCAGAACCATAATCACCACGGTCCTGTTCAATTTTATGCGGTATTTCAAACAGTAGATGCCATTATACCTACTCACGATGACCGAATAGGAAACGCATGCTTGCTAGCAGACTACTATTCAACAATAATTCGTACATGAAGCAGAAGAAGGCATTATAGGAACTCAGAACAGGCACATAGAAATTGAAGCAAGGCAAACACATTGATATTCATATATATTATTGCTATCACGCACGAAATGCCATTCTCCACATTCAGGACAAACATATAGAAACTAGACGCTAGCTAAGAGAGCCCTATTCAAGTATGCTTTCTATTCTAAACAGAACACGCCATCGTACAAATTCAAGAGAATCAAATAGAAAAAGAAGCAACGTCAGCAGTGCCTCATTCGTTAATATCACACTTTTAACACTGGACACCTAACTATGGGTATGCAAGAGAATCAAATGGAAATAGAAATATAGTTACCATACTGCTATTCACATATAATACTTCCTTCGAACGGAAGAACATATTCCAGGAATTGAAGATAATCAAATAGAAACTGGTAGTAGTTATTAGAACCTTATTCAGCAATATTCCGCACTTCAAAGAGAAGTGATCATCGTACGAATTGAGAAAGATCAAGTAAAAATTGTGTGACAGCTAGCAGGGTCCTGTTCAACTACATTTCCTATTTCAATGGGATGCGTTCTCATTGGACGAGATCATAAAGATTAAATAGCATTTGAACCATAGATAAAATGGTAATATTCAAGTATATTTTGGTTTTTGAGGAGAAGAGTTCACTGTATCAATTCAAGCAGACTACCTAGAACTTGAACAATATCATCAAACCCTAATTCACCAACTCCATCTCCTCCTAAGACAAGAGCTCAATGTATAAATTACAGACGATTAAATAAAACCTACACAGTACCAAGTAAAGTCATATTCAGCGCTTTTTCTTCTTCGAAAGAGAATAGTTGAAAGTAAGAACACAAGAGGATTAAATAGAATTTGAATAGTAGCCAGCACTATCTTATTCAGCAATGACTTATCTTCAAATGGGAAGACCTCAATGTATGAAATCAAGAAGATTGATGAGAACTTGAACAGCGTGCACTATGCTCCTATTCAAATATTTTTCTTGTTACAACGCGAGGAGAAAATTCTATCAGTTCAAAACAAGAAGATGAAATTTGATTCGGTGCCATTAAAGCCCTATCCATCTATTTCTGTTCTTCGAAGGGTAACAGCTGATTAAAGAAACTCAAAGCGACTAAATACAATTTGAACAGTAGTCACCAAAGTCTAATTCAATTTTTTTTCTCCTTCCAACCCGAAGCGTTCGAAGTATAAACTCAATACCATTAAAAGAAACCCGAACAGTAGCCACCAAAGACCTATCCAGACATTTCTCCTTTTCAAAAGAGAGGAGTTCGATGTAAGAATTCAAAAGGATTGAATAAAACTTGAATAGTAGTTATTAAAGTCAAATCCACCTATATTTGTTCTTCAAAAGCAAAGAGTTGATTATATGAATTTAAAACAATTAAATAGAATTTGAATAGTACTAACCAACGTTCTGTTCACCTATTTTCGTTTATCGAAAGAGAAGATCTGACTATATGGATTCAAAGCCATTCTGTGGAATTTAAATGACACCCAACAGAGTCCTATTAACCTATTTTTCTTCTTCGAAACAGAAGAGTTGATTGAATCAGATCAACAACATTAAATAGAATATGAATAGCAGTCACTGAAGATGTATACAGCTATTTTTGTTCTTTGAAAAAGAACAGCTGCTTGTATCAAATTAAGACGATTAGATGGAACTTCAACAGTACCACTAATTCGAATCGAACTATTTTCTTTCCCCGAAATAGAACACCTTATTGTATGAAACCAAAACCATTGGATAGATTTTGAACAAAACCCACCACACGCCTATCCAGTTATTTTGGTTCTTCGAAAGAAAATAATGCATCATATGAATTCAAAGCAATTAAATAGAATTTGAACAATACCCACTATAATGGCATTCAGCTGTTTATGTTCTCCGAGAGAGAAGAGCACATTATATGAATTTAAAGCCACCAAGTAGAATTGGAACAAAACTTAGTGAGTCCCATTCAGCTATTTGTCTTGTCTGAAAAGAGAAGATCTAGGATTACATGAAATTAAGAAGATTGAGTAAAATTTTAACGATTCGCAATACAGTCATATTCAGTTATTTTTCTTCTTTCACAGAGAAGAGCTGATTATATAATGAAACTGATACGATTACATAGAAGTTGAGCAGTTGCTAGTACAGTTCAATCGAGGTATATTCTTTCCTTGAAAGAGAACACCTAATGATATAAAGTCAAGACGATCAAATAAAATTTGAACAGTAGTCACCAAACCCCTCTACAGGTATTCCAGATCTTCGAAACACAAGAACTGATTGTATACATTGAAAACGATTAAATAAAATCTGAACGATACCCATTAGAATTCCATTCGCGTATTTTTCTTTTCCAAAAGAGAACTGCTCATTCTACGAAATCAAGAAGATTGAATAGATTTCGAACGATAGCCAAAAGTGTCTTCTTCAGCTATTTTTGCAATTTGAAAGAGGAGATCTAATTGTATAAATTAAAAACCATCAAATAGAACTAGAACTGTATCTAAAAAAGGCCAATATAGCTATTTTTGTTCTTTCAAGTAGAATGGCTGATTGCATGAAATCAAGGCGGTTAAATAGAATTCGAACGATAGCTATTAGATTCCTATCCAAATATTTTTGTACTTCGATGGAGAAGAGGTGGTTTTGTGAATTAAAAATGATTGAACGTAACTGGAACAGTAGCCAACAAAGTCCCATCCAGTTATTCTTGTTCTTGAAAAGAGAAGACCTGGTTCTATGAATTGAAAACGATTAAATTGAATTCGAATAGTATTCACCAAAGTTGTATACAGCTATTTTTGTTCTTCGAAAGAGAAGAGCTCTTTCTATGAATTCAAGACGTTGAAATAGAATATGAACAGTTCCCATCACAGTCATATCCAGCTATGTTTGTTCTTCCAAAAAGAGCAGCTGGCTATATGAATAGAAAAGGATTAACTAGAACTTGAACAGCAACAAGTAAAGCCCTATGCCAATATTTTTCTTTTACTTCACGAGAAAAGCTCAATATATAAATCGAAGACAATTTAATAGAATTTGGACGAGTCCCATAAGTGTCCTATTCAGGTATTTTTCCTCTCTGAAAAAGAACATCTAGTTGTATGAAACTCAGGCGATTAAATACAATATGAACTATACTCAGTAGCATCCTTTGCAGCTATTTTGTTTCTCCAAAAGAGAAAAGCTGATTATATGAAATCAAAACGATTAAAGAGAATTTGAACGATACCGAAGAGAGTTGTAGTCAACTATTTCATCTCTTCGAAAGAAAAGACTTGATTGTATAATATAGGAAGATCAAATAGAACTTGAACGAAAGTGAACAGAGCCGTATTCATCAATTTTTCTTCTTGCAGAGAGAAGTGCTGATTGTACGAAATCCTGACGATTATATAGAACTTGAATACTAGCCAGTAAATTCCTATTCAAGGATTATTCTTCTTCAAAAAAGAAAAGTTGATAGCGTGGACTGAGGAGGATTAAGTAGAACTTGAACAGTACTAACCAAATCCTTATCCAGATATTTTTCTTGTTCGAAAGGGAAAAGTTGATTGCATGAATTGAAACCGACGAAATAGAATTCGAATCATACCCAGTAGAGTTCTATTCAGCTATTTTTCTTCTCTAGAAGAGAAGAGTAGAATGTAGAAAGTCAAGACACTGAAGTAGAATTTGAACGATATCGAACAGAGTCCAATGTGGCTATTTTTCTTCTTGTAAAGAAAGGAAATGATTGTGCGTAGTCTAGACGATTGTATGGAACATGAACAGTATCTAGTAAAGTGCTATCCAGAGAGTTGTCTTCTTCAAAAGAAAAGAGTTAATAATATGGGTTGAGAAGGATTAAGTAGAACTTGAATAGTAGTCACCAAAGTCCTATCCAGATATTTTTCTTGCTAGAAAGGGGAGAGCTGATTGTATGAATTGAAAATTCTTAAGTAAACTTTGAACAGTAGTCACTAAAGTTGTATGCAGCTATCTTTGTTCTTCAGAGGAGAAGAGTTCAATCTATGGATTGAAAGCGTTGTAATTGAACTTGAACAGTCCCAATTACAGTTCTATTCAAGTATAATTTAGTTCTTCCAAAGAGAAACATCCATCATATGAATTCAAAACAGTTCAATGGAATTCGAACAATTGGTATTATATTCTTATCTAGATACTTTTTAGCGTTCAAAATGGGGAGAGCTTAATGGATGACCTGAAGAAGATTCAGTAGAGTTTGAATGATACCCAATACAACGGAAACCATCTATTGTGCTTTCTGGAAATAGAAGAGCGAATCGTATGAAATCAAATCGATTTAATAGGACTTGAACAGCTGCAATTATTGTTATTTCCAGCTATTTGTGTTCCTGGAATGTGAGGTTGTCAATGCATGAAATGAACAGGAATACTGGACTGTTGAACGTTTGCTATTAGAGTTCTATTCAGTTTTTTCATTCGTCGAAAGCAAACAGCCGACTGTATGAAGTAGGAAGGATTAAATAGAATGTAAACGATACCCAATAGAGTCTTATTCAGCTATTCTTCTCCGAAAGAGAAGAGTGGATGGTAGAAAATTAAGACGATTAAGTAGAATGTGAACAGTAAATAGCAAGGGCGTATTCAGCTGTTTTGCTTCTTCGAATTTTAAGAACTGATAATACGAATTCATGCCACTGATGTTAAACGTGAACGATACTGATAATATTGATGGTTAACTATGTTTCAGATTGAAATGAAAAGGAGATTTCATTTTATGGTTTGAGGAAGACGAAAGAGAATTCGAACTGCAGTGATTACGATCCAATTCGGATATTTTTTTAGTTCCAAAATGAGGATGCTATTGTACAAACTGAGGATTATGAAACTGAACTTGAACTTAAGTGATAAGAAACGTATTCTACTATATTACGAATAATCGGAAGGAGGAGACCTTATAGGAAGGGTGAAATATATTGCATAAAATTCGGATGATAGCTAAAAGGGTCCTATTGAACTACAATCTGATTTGTTGACGTAGGTAAGAACATGCAAAGATTGCATGGTGTTACAATAGAAGGGGAATGGTAACTATCAGAGTAATATTCAGCTATGTTCGGTATTTCAAAGAAAGTAGCTCGTTATTGAAACTTTATGAATATCACAAAAAGCTTGAGTGATTTCTATTAGGATTCGTTTCATGTATAATAGATATAGAAAATAGGAACGCGGTCATTGCAAGAGTTTCGCAGGATCATATGGAATGGGAACTTTAATTATAAAAGTCTTATTCAACTAAATTCTGTATATGAAATAGATGGACTTGTTGGCCGAACTCCTAACAGTCATATGGAAATAGATGGGTAGCTATTAGGATGGTTTTCAGATATATTCGATACGCCTAAGAAAAGTGCTTGCTATGCAAAAGCACAAAGATGACATTAAACTTGAATCATTGTTATAAGATTTTTATTCAACTATTTTCGATAATTCGAACAGGCGGGCAGAGTGTTTGAATCGAAAGAAATCATATAGAAATGGAAAGAAAGCCAGCAGAGTCTTTTGCAACTATATTCTGGGTTTCAAATCGATGGTTTCATTATACGACTTTGAATTAATGCGATAGTTGTTGAATGGCCAGTAGTAGTGTCTTATTCAAGTATGTTTAGCTTTTGATAGAGCGAGGATTGTAGTAGAATCCTATGCGACCAAGTAATTTATGATGAAAGCCAGTACTGTTTCATTCAGTGATCTTTAATCATCACTACCACCTACGTTCAGTTTTACACGTTCATCAAGATTACGAGCAAGTTGAAAATTCATTACAACGATTTGGTACAACTATGTTTATCTTCACAAAGAGTGTGTAAATTACCTCTTCAACGAGGTTATGGTGACGTGATAATAGAAAAAATATCAGTTAGGCTCTGTATTCAACGGTATCATGGGGCATAAAGACCGATGAGAAAATGTATTACATAATTAAAGGTCAAAATAAACACGAATGAATTCTACTATTGCAGCCTTCAAAAAACTTGTCGAAAGCAATTCATTGAAGTCTAATAGTAAATCGTTTAGAAATTGCGTTGAAAAACAATGATACATACTCGGCGATGTTGTTCAGCTTTTTGAAGGATATAGAAGCAAAAAGTACTAGTAGTATAACTGAAACAGAATAATAAGGCAAATGATAAGCTCTTACTACTGTTTGCTTCTACTATTGTACAAAAATTAATGCGAATATTTCAATTGTATGACTTGTAACAAGCTGGCAGGACTTAAGAACAATTCCGATGACAGTTCATTTCGAGTACTCTGAAGACTACTGCATAGAAACTTTGATTAGACAATTCGAAACACAACCTTCGTGACGAATAAACAATTCTGATAAAAGTTTTCTCCCACTATCTTAAAGAAATGGTCTTAAGAGTCTTAGAAAAGTGACTCCATTTGACATTACATGACGAACGATTAATCCTTAGAAAGATAGTATTCAAATATTCCGATAATATGGATATAAGATCCCAGGCAGAAATTTTTAACATAGGTAAAAAGGCAAAGGAAATATTTCCAGCAAGTTTCAAATCCACTATGTTGATGATGAGAAGACGAGTATCTATGTGGTCATACGCGATCATATGTTTTTGTAAATGAACGATCAAAACAAAGGTTCTATGTAGAAACTGCGTCTCAAATTATGAAAGACACAAAAACATTCTATACTCGATGGCATATTAAAAACAGAAAGTATCCTACTATGATCTATTCAACTAACTAAAAGAAGTACAAGCAATGACATAACGCTGCAACTTCACAGATGATAGCAAGGAAAACGAAACACACCGGCCACCGATCTATCATACTATTCTCGACTAGCACTCTCAAATATCTCAATCAGGAAACGCCAGTCCCAGAAACATGATAATGGAATCATCTACACTAGTGTCCTATTCGATTACGATGCGAGGCTCTCAGTCAACATCCTAAATAGGTTACTTTGCACTCGTTAACTGTAAGATGGAACCATACACAAGAATGCCCAATTCATATAGTGTGTGGTTGTTGAATCCAACATCTCGAGCGCATTAATTTAATTTCGATGACAACAGCATGGAGTGAGTCATAACAATTTCGTATTCAACTATGTTGTACTGGTAGAAGCCAACATCTTTAGTTTATGACCGAAATACCGACAGAATAAGAATAGAATGATTCATATTAATATCTTATTCAGCTATCGTACGATCATATAAGACATCATAGTTAATAGATCCCTTGAATGTTTATGACAACAGAATAAAATGAATCGAACCAATATTTCGTTCGATTATTCTGTAGTAATAGACAACTTCATTGAAAGTAGATCATTTCAATATCAACAACATAGGCATTAAACAACTTCGATTAATATTCTATTCAATTATTCGACAGTATTCAATCCAGATATTTTCTACGCACCATTTCACTCTAGACACAATTGTAATTGAAAAGTTCATAATAGTACCACAAGCAACTGTTTAAGTGCCATAGACGCCAACATATGAAATCAATCACATCAATAGCGATAACGCGACAATCGAAAGATTCCCAGGAGTGTTTCATTCCATTATGCTGTGGTTGCGGAGGCCAACTTTCCAACAAGACAGCAGCAATATCGATAGCCTCACAAGAGCATGATTCATATAACTGTCCTATTCCAATATTCTGCAATCCCGGAGGCCAGGATTTAAAAGAGATCACTTCAATATCAACAACTTGACAGTAGAATGATTCATATAAGCATGCAATTCAGATACTCTGTGGTGACGGACGGAAGCATCTCCATAGCATCACTTTAACAGCGATAATTTGACAATTGAATGATTCATAGTAATGTCTCATTCCACTATGCTGTGGTTAAGAATATTGGCTCCTCAAGCAGATCATTTCAAATATCGATAACCTCACAATAGAATCATTCAAAAGAATGTCTTACTCCAATATTCTGCGATACCGGAGAGCAGCATCAAAATCAGATTATTTCAGTACTGATAACTTCACAATAGAATGATTTATATAACTGTCTTATTCTAGTATTCTCCGGAGACAGAGTCCAGCATCTCAGATAGATCACTCCAATAGCAACAACCAGACAATAGAATGATTCAAAACAGGGACTAATTTAATAATTCAGCAGTGATGGAGATAAACATCAGTAACAGATATCTTCAATATCAACGAGCAGACAACAGAATGATTCGTATTAGTGTCATATTCCATAATTCTGTGGTGCCAGTGCCCAGTATCTCAAACAGCTCACTTGAGTTTTGATACCTTGACGATTGAATGAGTCGCATTACTTTCTTATTCTACTATTCTCCAGTGGCAGAGTCCAGCATCTAAAATTGATCACTCCAATATCAACAACCAGACAACAGAATGATTCACACTAGTACCTGATTCCCTTATTCTGCGCTGACAGAGGTCAGCATCTAAAATAGATCACTCCAATATCAACAACCAGATAACAGAATGATTCACATTAGAGCCTGATTCCCTTATTCTGTGCTGACAGAGGTCAACATCTCAAATATATCACTTAAACATCAAAAACAAGAAAACTAAATGCTTCTCACCAATTTCTTGTTCAATTAATATGTAGTGATAAACGCCAGCATCAGTAAAAGATCATTTCAATATCGATTACTTGAGAATAGAATGATTTGCATAAACGTCTTATTCCAATTTTCTGCATGACAGAGGTTAGCATCTCTAACAGATCACTTAATACCGGTGACTTGAAAAAAGAATAATTCTTGCAGCGTCTCATTCAGTTATGGTGTGGTTACGGATACCAAGTCGATAAATAGACGACTACATAATGGATAATATCAGAATAGAATGACTCACACAAGTGTGCTATTCCATTATTCCGTGTTGATGGAGGTCAGGATTGGAAAGAGATCGCTTCAAAATTGGCAATATTGAAATGAAATGCTTCCCACCAATTTCCAATTCAATTGGCATGTAGTGATGGACGCCAGCATCAATATCAGATCAGTTAAATATGAACAAGTTTATAATAGGCTGATTTAAATAAATGTTTTATTCAACAATTCTACAGTGGTGAAATCCACGAACTCAAACAGATCAGTTCACCTTCGATAGCTTGAAAATAGAATGATTTATAGAAATGTTTAATTTCATTATGCTGCAGTTAGGAAGGCTGACGTTATAAGCAGTTCACTTCAATATTGGCAACCTCACAATAGCATGATTTGTATAAATGTCTCGTGCGAATATCGTATGATGACGAAGGTCAACATGTGAAATAGATGACTTTACTATCAATGAGTTAAATAATAGAATGATTCAATAAGCATTTAATTCGATTATGATGTTACTAGGGAGACCAGCTTTACAAGGAGATCTCTACAATATCGACAATTTGACAATAAAATGATTCACATTAGTGTCTGATTCACCTATTCTGCGTTGATAGATGTCACCATCTCCAATAGATCACTTTCAATATCGAAAACAAGAAAATTAAATGCTTCTCACCAATTTCTCATTCAGCTGATATTTAGGGATAAACGCGAGCATCACTAAAAAATCACTTCAATATCGACAACGTGACAATAGAATAATTCACAACAGCGTCTGATTCAATTATCCTGCGTTGATAGAGGTCACCATCTCAAATACATCAGTTCAATATCCAAAATATGGAAGTTAAATGCTTCCCACTAATTTCTCATTCAATTTATATGCAGTGAAGAACGCAGGCATCACCAGCAGAGCACTCCAATATCGATAACGTGACAATAGAATAATTCACAACAGTGTCTGATTCACTTATTCTACGTTGATAGAAGTCACCATTTCAAACAGATCACTTCAATATCGAAAACAAGAAAATTAAATGCTTCTCACCAATTTCTCATTCAACTAATATGTAATGAGGAACGCCAACATCACTAAAAGATCACTTCGATATTGATAGCTTTCCAATAGAATGATTCGTATAAATATGTCATTCCAATATTCTGCGATGACCGGGGAAACCAACTAACGCACTTTATGTAGGTGTTCACAAAACAGCAATTAAAGAACTCATATTAGTTTCTTATTTGATTATTTTGTGGCTACGGAAACCAGAGTCTCATATAAACCATTTTAATATCGATTTCGTGGAACTAGAATGATTTACAACAGTGTCTTATTGTAATATTCTACGATTATGGGAGGCAACATTTCAAGTAGATCGCTTGGATGTTGATAACATGAAAATGGAATGGTTCACATTAGTATCTTTTTCAATCACTCTGGACGGTTGGATACCAAGCTCTCAAACAAATCGTTTCCGTAGCAATGACATTACGATGGAATGTTTCATACCAGTGCTGCTTTCAGTTATTTTCCGATGATTGAGATTAATATTTTGACAAGATCATTTGGGCGTGGGTGACATATTTAAAGAAAGTCTTCCAAAAACGTTGTGTCCCATGATTTTGAAGTGAGGGTCACGAGTGTGTAAAGTACATCATTTTCACATAAGTAGCGTATCATTTGAACTATTTACAAAAGTGTCTGATTCAATTATTTTGAAGAAATGAGTCTAATTATCGTGGTTTGATCGCGTAAAAAATGAAATATGAAGATAGGAAAATTCCTACCATCGCTGTGATATTTTATTTTAAATTGCTGATGATAAATATGAGAAGCGAGTCACCGTAATTTCACTAGCATGACAATCGAATAATTCGGAGTAATGCTCTGTTTAGATACTCCCCAGTGATGGAGGTAGATATGTGGAAAGGACCACTACAATATCGCTAACATAACAACTGGATATTTCGCAGGAGTACACTGTCGAAGTATTCGGGAGAAAAATAGACGATGCCTTGAAGAAAATCTCTTAAAGCTTTATTGCATAGTTTCAGGAAGATTCTCATTAGAGTTGTATTTTATTATTTTGAAGATGAAGTTGCAAACATTTGAAAGAGGTCATTTGAAAATATACGGATAATAGAAAAATAAGTCTCATTAACTGTGCATTGTAATATGTTACAGGAGTAAGATCCAATCTTTGAAGTCCTTGTCTTGGAAGAAGATGACATGAGAAAGAGATGTACCGTACCATGTGAACATTTTGTTGCTAGACAAAGACAAATGTAAAGAAGCCATCGAAGTAGTCTGAAAGATGATGATATGTTGACAGAATACTCTATAACAAAATTTCATTTAAATATTTCGGTTAATGAAGGGACAGAAGAGAAAAGCTCAGTTGCAGAGCAATGAAGTAGACAATGAACGACTCACAGTAGTGTTCTATTCAATTGTTCTACGGTGGTAAAAAGAAACTTGTCAATTCGTTCATTTGAAAACCGACAAAACGAAGATTGAATGATTCAAATTAGTGTTCTGTTTATATATCTCACGATGACATTAGTAAATTTCTCAATCACACAAATTGGCGGTTAGTGATAAGACGTTAGAATGATTTACAATAGTGCTCTGTTCAATTATTCTAGAGTGGTAAAAGAAAGCGTGTCAATTAGTTCATTTGAAACCCGGCACAAAGAAGATTGAATGATTTACACCAGTGTTCTGGTCAATTATTCTCCAGCGATGGACGAATATATCTCAAGCACGCCAATTGGTGGTTGGTGATAAGAGGTTAGAATGATTTACAGCAGCGCTGTATTCACTTATTCTATAGTGGTAAACAAAAGCGTTTAAAGTAGTTCATTTGAAACCTGGCACAACGAAGATTGAATGATTTACACCAGTGTTCTGGTCAATTACTCAAGAGTGATAAAAAGAAGTTTGTCAATAAGTGCATTTGAAAACCGACAAAACGAAGATTGAATGATTTAAAGCAGTGTTCTGTTTATGTATCTCACAAAGAAATTAGTAAATCTCTCAATCACAGAAAATGGCGGTTAGTCATAAGACGTTAGAATGATTTACAGGACTGCTCTATTCAATCATTCTATAGTAGTAAAAAGAAGCGTGTCAATTAGTTCATTTGAAACCTGACACAACCAAGATTGAATGGTTTACAGTAGTATTCTGGTCAATTACTCTCCAGCGATGGAAGTAAATATCTCAAGCAAAGCACGCGGATGATGCTAATAAGTTGAGAGAATGATTCACATCAGTGTTCTACTCAACTATTTTGAAATTTCAGGAGAATATGTCTAAGCCAAATGATTTGAACATTGATGACACAATGGCGAATAATTATTATAAGGATTCTTTACAACTACTTTATAGTAACTGTGAAAAAGTAAGTGATTCATTTGAAGATGGAGTCATACGCAACTGTGGAATAATTGTAACAAAATATGTGTTCCAAAATTCGATTTCTGTGAAACAATGCAACAGTACATCGCTTTTGTGTTTTTGCTGTGTACATGATGAATGGTGCTAATAAAATTTCTTACCAATAATGACCTAATCATAAACATAGCGAGTAGTAAAATTCATCGTAACGATGCTTACGAAATAACGGTATTGTTTTAACAACTATTCCGTTCAAGTAACCTGAAATTACCTTCGACTTGCATTTCCCATCATCTATAAATGAAATTTTGTCTAAATTGAATCAATCAGACCTCCTGGTATTGATGTTGATTCCATACCGAAAAACAACGTCGAAATTAAAACCAAGACTATATTGATGTATGACACCATCATAATGCTGATCAAGTAATAATGTGTGTAAAGTAACTTTTGTAAATGAGTTAGTATTGATAGTCTTTTGTAAATATACCTTTAGCGCCCACGCAAAGAGAGAGAAAAGAAAGTAAAAATCATATTTTCTGTTCTCATAAATTACCCTAGCATAAATTATATTACCTCTGCTCGATAGTCAGTGCGAGAGAAAAGCCTTGAAATTTCGACTTAACTGCCATTAGATAAGCCAAAAATGATACCAACAGTGACGCACCAACGCTTCTGTCTCATAGAACAGAAGCAAAGTAAATATCATTAATGATTGACTTCGAAAGTAAAAAGCATCTAGCAAAAGGTATACACGTGTATTTTACCTGCCATAGTACTAAAAACTTCAGTCACTCATATGTTGCCTTTTTCTCGTTACTTACAAGAAACACCCAACAAGCCAGAGTCGGAGCGAAAACGCGTATGGTAAGCTACCTTGAACCTAATATTGATAGTATCTGATTTAGAAGGACTTCATGCCATAAATTAAGTCTCAAATAAAAATATATACTCTTCACACACAAATATAAATTCAATGTACATGTAAATTCTCGATGAACTTTCTCTTTCCTGCAATACTATATGAAAAACCTATATCCATCCAATAATTCCATTAAAGTAGCGAATTCTAAACCTACTTTATCAAAAGCTCCCCACACTCCTCCAAGATCTGAGGGTCCACCGCCATCTATCGGTATCTAGCATGGTCTACCAGGATCTGCTAGGCTCATTCAGGGTCCATCAGCATCTATCAGGGCCAAACACAGTCTACAAGGATCTACAGGGTATACGAGGGTTAACAAGGCCCTACTCAGGTTCCCAAAAGTGTAGAAGAGTTTACCATATTTAAAGCCCCGATAGAAACTCCATTCACAGCTAGCACAGTTCCCTTGGTTTGTATATCCTTGTAAAATCCGATAGTTCCTCCAAAATTCTATAGACCCTTCTACAACCTTCTACACTCTCGTAGAACCTTCTGCAACCTTGTACACCCTCGTAGACACTGTATAACATTGTAGACCGTGGTAGACGCTTCTAACCATTGACAGACACTTCCAGAACCAGATAGATCCTAAAAGACGCTTATAGACCCTTGCAGATTCTGTATATGATTGTGTTCTCTTACAAACCAAGGCAGATCCCCTCAAAACCTGGCAGATCCTCGTAGATACTTGAAGACCATAGAAGACCCTTGTAGAATCTTCTGCAACCTTGAATACCGTAGTAGATAAAATACGACCTTGCAGACCCTTGTAGATCATATGTATGATTTTGTGCCCTTGTTGACTCTAGCAGATCCGCTCAATACCTTGTTGACACTTCTAGCCCCTTTTGGACACTTGAACCCGTTTTTAGACCCTTGTAGACGTTTGTAGAACCTTCTAGGTCATTGTAGAACCTTGTAGACCCTTTGTTACCTACTCCCTTTTTGTTATAACATCATCGCTGGGAATAAGTCAATCTTTTTTCTATTTCAAGTCCGATCTGCTCCTCTTTTTATTTTTCCATCTTGACTATTTATATATATATATATATATATATTTACAACCAAACAAGGGAGAGAGAAAAACAAATTAAGAAAATACGAAGACAAAGAAAGATACTTGGTTCAAGCTGACTAGCCCGTATCAAGTGAAGAGGGTGTTACATCACATTGTAAAATGTACTTAAATTCAGAGCCGAAGAGAGAATGAGATTCATTTGGAATTCAATTTAAAGAACGAGAAAGCAGTTAGTTGGCTTATGTACATCTCGAGCTAGATAACACAAAAGCAAATATTCGATAGAAACAAGATAACAAAACAGACAAGAAAAGAAAGTAAAGGTTCCTTGTTAGAGTACTCTCTAACACCCTTGTAGACTCTCGTAGATGCTGTTGAGCCCTTAAATATGGTGGTAAATCATGGAAGATCCGTTTACCATTGTAGAGCTTTTAGAGACTAGCAGACGCTGTTAGACCCTTTAGGATTTTCGCAGATCATTGTGGATCTTAGTCGACCCTGTGTACCATTGTGGACCGATGTAGACTCTGGCAGATACTATCAGACTCTTGTAGATCGTAGTAGACGCTGTATATTATTGTAAAGATTTTCACAAACCACTTGATCATGTGTATCATTCTGAACTTTTATATAGCTGCTAAACTATGTAATGCATTGTAGACCGTGTCAGACCCTTCTTTACCGTCACAGATCCTGGTTGAGCCGTATAGACGATTGTAGGTCCTGGAAGTCCCTGTATACGGTTATTGACACTGCTTGACGGTGGTAGTAATATTTTTAATACATAATTCAAGGAGTATTATTTTGTGTTGCAATAATTATGGAGAGTTATTTCTTGTTTATTTGCTTCATGCAATCTTTTTTATAGCATGATGTACAAAATCATTTCTATGAATGATTTGCACAGACTTCAAAAGCTCCAGAATAAACACTATTAAATATTTACACGAGGAAATCTCTTTCATATGAAGTTAATATAGTTTCTTTGTACGAATTATGTTGTTCATATGGACAGAGATGATACGAGAATTAAGTGCTCTCGAAAAATTTCCATTCTTAATGTTTGTATAGAATTGATCGAAATCGTTGGTCGAATAAGTCACTTTCTCGCTAGTTAAAAATTGAATACGTAGTCTCAAAATACGCAGCTTGGTTTTGTTTATTTGTCCTTAAAATCATGCATGATGCGCAGGTTTTTGTTTTTCATTATATCATGTTTGTGACAAGAAGGTAATAAGTTAGATATCGCTTGAGATAGAAAAAGAAAGTAAATCATGCGTATCACGTAGTGAAAGGTAATAGTTGCTCACTCATGTGACAGACATATTTTTTTGATTGCACTCATAATGTGTTTTCATTTCAAGTATAACAAGAAATATAAGTAATGGTAACTTTTCACAGTGTTTTTAAACTTTTTATCCCCTCACTTATATTTTGATAAACATATTTTCTTTTAAGTTGTTGAAGAATTACATCATTAAAATAATTGGTGTAAAAATGGTTTCTTTTAAATAATTCCATGACTGTTCGCCACGACAACCATGCTTTTATAGAACGGAAAATTGATTCCCAATGATAGAACAATTGGCTAAGCATAATATAAAGTGTGAAACACAATATAAGCAATATACAAGTGAAAATATTTATTTTTTCTTTGTTCAATCATCATCGATTTTTTGAATATTTTTGTAATAGATTATGATGACGAGAATAACTATAAATTTAATAAGCACTAATATTTTTATTTCATTTTGTTAAATAATTGCAAGATTTTTTAATAATTTGATTACTTTCAAGAAAAGACAAAAGAAGTGAAAGAAGAAAGAAAATGAAAAAAGAAGAGAAAGAACGATGGGAAAACAGAAATAATAGTGAGAAGTAATACATCATTTTGGGAAGTATGAATAACGCTGGGCATTTCGAATTATTTTCGTTTTCAAACGATTGATGTTGTATCGAATGTTGGTGTGCATGTAGCAGGCCTGGGGATATGATGAATGCAGCGATGTGCCCATGAAACCCATTCGATGCAAGTCCCTGCATCATGTTCTGTTAGCGTCAGTAGATGGTGCTTACTGACGCTAAACGTTTATCTAGGGTTATATATTTTTTGAATCTCCAATTCGATTTGTTACGTAATCTCTCAACTATGATTCATCTCGTGATTACCTTTTTGTCTTTCGTTATTACGCAGTGTTTGATGTTCTATCGTATCGATATCTCGATACTCAATATATTCTATGTATGACACGACGACAAAGTCGATTATTAAAACATGTTTAGCTCTCTATTTTTGGCAGACTAAATATTAGTTCTACCATTGCTACATAATCCCCAAAACGAGAGCTAACATCTTCGGAAATAATTCATGGCAATGCATAAAACAAGTTGCACCCGCATGAAGTTGTATTCATCGGTTGGTAAAGTGGCTATATGGTTGGAAAAACGTCGTAGCTGGTGCAAAAGTCAGTTTTGATGTTTGTTCGTTTGAAAATATCGATGAAAGAAAATCTTTCTATATGCTCTAGTCCAGAGAAGCCATGAACGACATCCACAGAAGCTTCTCAGTTGATGGTCACCGTTGCAGCTGATATTTTTATGCATAATAGGGGCAATTGTATGATGCATTTCTACAAAAGCTGTTTGAAAAAATATTGTTCTGTTCTGGGATATTAAATTTTTTTTGAGAGCCAGATCAGGAAAAAACTGATAACTTATTGGACGGTTGCTAGAATCTGCACCTCCTCAAGAACACATCTGTTTGCACTGAGATTTTTACTGTACTTTGTCTTTCGCTGAGGTATGTTAAGTTAAAAAACGGGTGTGATCGGATAAATTATCGATGAGTTGATGTCGGACACTAAGCACATGAGAAAAAATGCGGATATGTGTGTGAATAGAGGTGTCGGCGTAGCATTAGTACTTGAAAAATCTTAATGCTTTTCTGTTAGAGTTGAAAAAACTAATTTAATAATTTTTTATTAATGTTCTATTTATATTAACCTAGTGCTCTTACACTATTAGTATGAGAGATTATTCAAGATGTATCAACGTAGTTTCACTACGAGTTTCTGTACATTTGAATTTCCTATTGAATATTAACATTAAAACACGTTTTATTGTGCCTGCAGATATTTTGCACATGAAATATGTTCCAGAAATCATTTGTATTTCTTTCATGAATATCTTCCTCACAAGGAAAAACTTCTCTTACATCATTTAGAGTGAAACTATAATAAAGCATATGATTATCATATGAAATAAGTACAGATGAATACTCACACGTTACTGAAACATGCATAATACCACTTTTAGGATTATGACTTCGTAAGTATTTGTTAAAAATATAATATTTCTATGCAATTTCACACTTGTAAAGTAGAACAAAATCTATCCGATAAGATCATTTCATAATGCGTCTCTTCATTAGACTGTGAACGTCTGAATTAAGTATCGTAGATTCGAAAACCAATCAAATTAAAATCACGACAAATTACTTTATTAAATCTCTGATCATCATAGATATGAAACATAAAATGTGTTTTAGAGCTTATCGAATCTGAATCAATTGTCATTTCTTGAAGTTCACTACATTCTACTATACTTTCTACGGGGTTCGATTTTTCTCCGATGATTTCTTCATGCTATAAATGACGTAATCCTTTCTAGATACTAGCTGTTGTTCTAGTCTTCGTCCCAGATCAATCATTCCCGCCACCGCATCCGGCAGGAAACAGAACATTTCCCAGTAACTTCCGCAAGGTTATGGTGAATTTCCTGCCGGAAACGTTAGGAAAGAAACACCGGAAGATGGAAGCAGTAATCCAGTGGGGAAATCACCATGCCCGGAAACTAAAGTTTCCGAACAATCCTTCCACTGGAACATTCGAGGAACTATACAGGATCCGACCAGATAATCCGCACAGAATTCACGTTTCCAAAAGGAAATAAGCCAGAAGCCACTCGTACGCTACCAGACAGCCTTAAATATAAGGGGTGGTCCACAATAAATGGCATACCTAATACACCATCTATGACGTTTTACTTTTTACATTAGAGAACTAATTCGTTTTTCAAACAATTCGTCATTGAGTTCTCTACGAAACCATGAGTTTCATTTATCCTAAATAACTTCCGTTATTTTTCTATAATTGATACTAGCGATTAGTCCAACTAATCCAACTGGTACAACTTTCTAAAACAACTTCTTCTCTAATATTTTTCACTGCTTGTTTTAGTTCTTTAATTAAGATTTGTTTTGATTTAATGTTGTTCCAACTTATTTGATAAACAAGTTCGTCGTATATTGAGTAATCTAAAGGATTAAGGTCGGGTGAATTTGGAGGCCAATAATCTTTGTCAATAAATGCAGGCAAATGATCGTGATACCATTGTTAAGTTAAATAATGTGTATGTGGTCTTGATCCATCTCGTTGAAATATCCAGTGATCACCAAAAATCTTATGACCATATTTTAAGGTCACTGGCAACACTTCTTTTATATAACGAGCATGATCTACTGTATCTTTGTCCGAAATCAACAATGGTGTAAGACCTTTCGAACAGGCACTCAACCAAATTATAACCTTCTGCGGAAATTTTGTGTGCTGTTTAATACCACCCTTTTTATCAGCTTCATCACGATTAACTACTCATGTATGATCATTTTGAGTGTTGTACATGCCATTTAAATCAAAAATGTTTTCGCTCGAAAAAAGAATTTTTAATGTTTGCTCTTTTCGAAAGTTGTTTCTTACCCAATGGGTAAATTTAATTCTTCTGGCTTTTTGAGCGTCAGTAAGTAATGGTTTAATTATGAAGAATTCTTTGAACGGTTGTTCTGGGTAATATTGAGTTCCATGGCAAATTTTCGAGATTATATTCCATTTTTACCTTTAATCGGTTTCTGACTTTTTGAATGTTCGCCTTAGTTCGAATTAACTTATAACAACCTGATGAACGCATGAGCTGGATAGAGCCAGTCTCTCTGATGATTTTGCACCACAGATTTATTGTACGAAACCCAACGACACCTTTAACATCATTAGATATTTTTGGTGAACCATCACCGTTTCGGTACTTAGAAAGTAGAAGTGTTTGCATAGTTTTACTTTTCATTATTGAAAATAATAATTAAGTTCATGAAATAAAACTAGGTAGGCAGTTCTGTAGAGAATTCAATAACGAATCGTTTGAACAATAAAGAACAGTCCTCTAATGTAAAAAGTAAAAACGTCAT
Source organism: Rotaria macrura (assembly GCA_900239685.1). Lineage (NCBI taxonomy): Eukaryota > Metazoa > Rotifera > Eurotatoria > Philodinida > Philodinidae > Rotaria > Rotaria macrura. The sequence goes on from OENT01000169.1 coordinate 77,099, forward strand.
AGATGGTGTACTAATGTGTACTATTTATTTTGGGCCATCTGTTATGTCAGTTTCCCACTGTTCATCGCAATTATTGATTACAATTCCTGGGACAATTCAAATCCCTCTCAAAGACGAGGATTTTTCGATATCATTCGCAACACTTACGAGTGTGAATCGCGGTCTTCCAGTAACCGTAATACACACCTGAATGTAATGATCTTGGAAGATCGTTTTTTTACGAAAATCGTTCTTTTAAGCTATTTTTGAGACCTGAATATCGGCATTGATGCATAACAGTATGCTTTAATCTTCGACGTTGCGTACCTGTATTTTTCCTAGTGTTCTTGAGACTGTTATAGCGAAAACCAAATTGAAGATCATGACAGCTCTTCGCTATAGAATTCCTTCATCTCCAGAGCTGAAACTTTATGTTGCTGAATGATATAGAACTAATGTCTGAGGCCATCTTTCAAATTGAATCCTTAATTCATGGTTTTGTAGACAGTTAATGGAAAATTTGAAAAAGTTGAGCTGAAGCCAGTTGAGAGTCTGCCTTTTTGCAGTTGGTATTTTTTGAGAATGGTTAATTTTTTGAAATATTTGAAGTTTCAAGTTGAATATTAATTTTGTTCCGGTGAGGCTCTTTGTGCTTCCACAGTTTTTAAGAAGACAAGAAAAAAATTCACTCTGAGATCTGTGAAGCTTTACTTCAAGCCGAAAACAGCTGATTTCTGTTATTTTTCTGATTTTTTTGATTTTAATCAATTGATTTTAATCAGAAAAATCAAAACAAAATTGGGAAAATTAGAAAAATCACAGAAATCAAGAAAACCGGATTTAAACGCTTTCTCTCTAGATTGATATTTCGAACAACAAGAATACCAAATTTTATCATTTCAATCGAGTTACTGATTTTTTTTTGGACTTTTTCGATTTAAAATTGATTGAAACTCAAAATATCAGCTGTTTCCCCTTTGCTTTACTTACTTGGTTGAAGAATCGCCTGAGCCCCTAAGAGACGGGATTTAACATATGACCTGACTCTTTGTGTTGCAAATTATGAAGAAAAAGGACTGCAAATGCTTTCCTCTGAATGATTAAGAAGCGTAGTGATAGATTTTGTAGATTTTTATGAATTTCCAGGTGTTTTATTTCGAGTTGCTATTGAGAACGTTCAAGACATTTCCAAAGACCTCTTGGCGGATTTCTCATCGGTCAGTAACACAGACCCAGAACGAAGTTGAGTAATCGGATCCTATCGTGTCGCCTTAATACCTACAGGATTCGATCGGAAGTAACTGGGAATCCAGTGACCCAGAATCCGATATAAAATCCGACTGGATACGAATAATTTTTCACAGATCTCTATCAGTTCTCGTCGGATTCCGACAAAACCCGATGAAATCTGGACCGGATTCCTGGTCACTGGATTCTTCGACCTGGGGAAATAATTTTAGTGAAGCGCGTATTGTTAGTTCTGTTATTAATCCAGTGATCAGATTCGGTACAGGTTTGAAGCATGCAGACGGGAGTCAGAAACCATCGGATCTTGATCGTTTCCTCTCCTGCCCGGAAAACTGTTCTTCCGTGACCCAGGAACCGGTTTGAGTATCAGTCGGATCTGAACCCATATCCTCTCCCGGCAGTGAAACTTGGTCATCCGTGGCCAGAACCCATGCCAGAAACATGGGGCGTATCAGCGCATGCATTATGGTGGTTGGAATCAAAGGGAAGTGTGCCGAAACCGGTAACAGGAACCATTTCAGGGATCCTGCTTCCAGAATTCACTGGAAAAGCACTAGACCCAGGGTTTCCTGCAGTAGTTCTTTGACCTCGGCTGTGGTCTTCCAATTCATGAGCTAGAACATATAAATGGTCGCACACAACATGTTTTCTTCTCTCTAACTGCCCTAACACTTACTGATCTAGTTTTTCGAATCCATAAATAACGATTTTAAATAAAATGTAGAAATTGCTGCACATACGTTTTACACAATGTACCTACTCATTTCATTCGATTGCGGCGATACGAAAATATAGAAAAAGATTATAAAGAATATTCTCTTTTTCATATTATTCTCTTGACTATTAATGTAGAAATGGAAGTGAAAAGAGGAGAAAAGAAAAGAATAATGCATCACTTCCACGCTAACTTATGATGAACAAAGTCACAGAGTTTTTTATCGTACTGTGCTTTGTTAATTTTATTATTAGTTTGATTTGCCTACTTCATTCGTATTTTAGTACGAAAAACGCCCCCTAACAAGTAGTGAATTTCAGCGTATTTATTTGTCCAAACGTATGCTTCGCACATTTTTGTACCTTAAGCTCTCTAGGTCAACTGAAAACAGTAGTTTTCGAACACAAACAACACAATCATCAACAAAAAATCGTATTTTGCAACGCACTTTTCCTAGTTGGTCTTCTTCACTAACCAGCAATGATCGTCGAAAGCGAAATTCATATACTAGTAAGCAAATTTAGTTTACTAGAAGGACAGATATGTCATTTTGAATATTGACAAAATTAATTCAACTTTTGCTGGCGTTTCTGATAAAACGTACGAGTTATAGAGTACATTATCTTAATCAGTTGGAAAAAATTGATACTATATGATCACAGCTCTATCAAGATCATAACTTCTCACTGAACGTTCTGTATTCCTGGTTGAATGAAACTTGGATGTCTATAAGCGAATTTGAAACAGCTAAATCATTATTGAGACTTCTCTTTTTTGAATACAATACGCAAGTGCATGATTATTTAATCTTTGGTAGAAAAGAATACATTCCCTTTTTGAAATTTGTTGTAATTACCAGTTGCATCGATGAATTTTCTGCAAAATTTTACCAGTTCCTTTTTCAAAAATCAAAATTTCTTGAAATTAGTATGCTAGCTCGGGTGAAAACCCTACTTCTAATCATTGTGCTCTATTGAAATTCATGATTTTGATAAGAATACGCCATAATTGCCTTGAAACTGTTTATCAATATTCTGCATTTGTTTTCGTAACACTTTCTATGAAAAAATATCGTTGGGTGATCATGATATCTCTGTCAAAACAATACTACCTCTTCCATGAGAGTCTTCTTATACCACAAATGAATATTTATCGCATGAAGCTTTCTTTAAATTAATGGCTGATAAAACTGCTTATAAAATATTCGATTATCATTAAATTTTCGACACCATGAAACAACTTCGAATAATTACGGTCAATACCCAAGGAGAGAAAATTTTTCAAAAATGCGTTTAAGCGCTCGAAAACTGACTGAAAATTTAGGAAAGTGGACGTGTTTGGATGGCAATCGACGTTTCCGATTGTGGTGAAAAACGCTCGTTTCTCCACCTTTTTGTGCGTTTAATCGCGTTTTCAGTCGAAAAACGCGTGAAAATGCATAAAAAAAAGAAAAATAGTGGTCGTNACGACCACTATTTTTCTTTTTTTTATGCATTTTCACGCGTTTTTCGACTGAAAACGCGATTAAACGCACAAAAAGGTGGAGAAACGAGCGTTTTTCACCACAATCGGAAACGTCGATTGCCATCCAAACACGTCCACTTTCCTAAATTTTCAGTCAGTTTTCGAGCGCTTAAACGCATTTTTGAAAAATTTTCTCTCCTTGGATAGTCACAAACGTATAGATTTTGACGATATTTTCTCGTTATCAGACACCGATTATAAAAGTCTTTTCAACTTCATACGAGGCTAAAATGACCATATTCTCGCATACATTCCAACAACGTCTCTAAAGAACTCAATTAATCAATCTCCTCGTTGATGTTCTTACATGCTGATTGATGAAATTAAGACTGCTCTAAGAAATTCTGTATTTGTTTCTTTTTTATAGGCATTGCCAGCAAACGCAAAGTGAGCAAACTTAGTATACATGCTGCTCACTTTGCTCCATGGTGAAATATTTCGTTCATATTTATCTCTACGATGCGCATGTTACTCGGGAAGAAACTTTTGATCAACACTCATTTTCATAGCTACTCAGCTATTAACTAAAAGTCGAAAGAATTGCGCTTTGGTCCTCGGTGGAACTTATTTATATATTCAGATGAGATTGATTTTCTGCTTATTTTTGACTTTTACTGTTTTCTTTTGATGGGTAGAAAAGTCGTTACAAGGAAACGCAGCGAGAAACTTTCAATCAACACAAGAATCGTTCACTTTTCAAATCGATTGTTCTTGTCACAATGACAGAATACAAAGTCGGTAGGTTTTGTCCATTTTTTTCGATAATTACTTATCAAGAACGCATCCATTTTAAAATAGATAATGATTAATAATCATGATGATATATTGATTCGAATCGAGGTTTTCTGAATTCATCAGGTGTTTTAAAGATTCATGGCATTGATGGGACATATGCTATCCTTACTCTGTTCGAAATAATTTGATGCTGCAGATGTTAATAATCCTCGTTTCGAGAATATATTACTGTGGATGATACAGAGTCAATGTACATGTATATGTATCAAGCGCTTTAAATGGTTCAATCAAGTGAAAACTGATTGCTCATTACAATCTATCCAAGACTTTGTGTATATTAGAAGTACTTCTCAATTGTTCCCATGTTTCTATGATAACTTCATTTTCATATGATGATGAAATTATCTGCCGAATCAATGCACTGATGAGAGAAAGCAATGCATTTTGCAAAAAATATATGAACGATAATGATTTAACATGAAATTCAATATGGATTGTTACCAACATTCAACATTCAACATTTGACTCTAACTTTTTCTCGATTGTCACTCAGCGATCTTAGCACATTAACTCTAGGTATTTCATTAAAGTTCTTGTCATATCTTCATGATTGCCATTTTAGTAGTCGACCAATTGAAAAGGGCTCGAAGCTATGCAGAGGAACAGGCTAGTACATAGATTTGACAGACTCAAGCGTCAAGTTCTTAATTCAATTTGGTACTGATGCAAATGCACCTCCTATTATGAGCATTAGATTTCAGTCAGCGCATAAAATATCTTCTTAGAATCACAATTGTATTCAAATCGACCCGAATGGTATACTATTGTCTGGTATTATATTTGCCCATGCGGTCCAAGTGCTGTAGGATGTTGCTCTAACATCGCAGCAGCAGTATGGTTTCTTGCTTAGGGAAAGTCATCGATTCATGACCAACGCACAATTTTACTCAACTAACAACACAACTCTTCATTACTCACGGTCGATATTCGACTATATGGATCGTCATACGACGAAGACGATGACATCAATAACTATTCTCTACGTTCACATTAGCGTAAACATTTTCTTTCCCATTCTATGAAAAATATTCGGAACGTTCCTATTCTGATTCTTGTATCTTCAATAAATTTAAAACGAGTCATTCCCACAATATATACACTGTGTTCATAGACCGATACTCGATTTCCATTCGACAAGAACCAATGAATTTAATGCTCTAGTGCATTGTACCTACCTGATATAAGATCAATCGTCATTCATAGAATCTATTTCATCGCTCTCTGGTATGATAATTACATAAGTAATTATCGGAAAAATTAATTCACACCATTAGAACCTTACTATTAATTCCTTTCATAGATTGACATGACTCCTATCATCTCATAGAAATAGTGATAGAGTTGAACTTTTCTGAACACCAAGAGAAATTCTTTCTAAAATATTACTGCTTTCTAAAATGATCCTATACTATTGATATCATAACTACTTTTAAAAAGAAATAATCGAAAATGCTAGCCAAGCATTAGAAGGCCTCATGTTCTGACAGTTTTCTAGGTAACGATTAAGAACTATCCAAGCACAAAAAATAGCGATCAGGTCAACTCGAATGATAGAGAAAAGCTTATGCAAACCAAAGATCCGTTGGTATCTATATAAAGACTTAATAAGTATCTATGTCTAAAGTAATGCGAATTACAGCTAAACTCGCATGTATTCTTCTACAGGTTTGCTATGTATTTTCTCATTCATTGACTGATATATGACAGTAGTGTTTTCCGTGGGTTCGCTACAGAGTTGCCATCTGTTTTGCTTTTTCGGATAAACGACTTTCCCTTGTTCCCAGGTCGATCAAAACGGTTCACCGTAAACAGCCGCAGTATCGTAAATGGTCGTTTTTACATCGTATTCCACGGTTAAACTACCGTTTTAAGCCGTATTGTGGCGTTTTAACATGGCCCGTATTATGGCTGTACACGCCCAAATGTTTCATTACGATGAAACTGTGATCGTACTGTGACCTGTAATTACGGAAAAACGCGACGTAACTACGCGTAACTACGATAAAAAAATCGTAGCTACGCGTACTTACGGTGAAAAATTCACAGCTGCGCAAGAGTGCGTCCTAGTTAATACCAGTTATGGGTCACAGTTGCGTTGCAATAGATACGAGAGATCACACAGATTAAGTTTTCATTTTATTTTTATTTTTATGGTGAGCTTAAAAACTTTTTCTGCACACAAAATAAAAAACTTAAAATTATAAAATTAAAATTTTTACAAAAAGTTTTTAAAAAATTAATTTAAAAAACTAAAACTTTAAAAAAAATTTTTAAATTCAGAAATTAAAGAAAATAAATATCTAGAAAAATCTAAAAATTAACATCTAAAAAATGTTTTAAAATTTGATAAATGATGAAAAAAAAATTTCGTTAGAAAAATTTTAAATAATTTAAGAAAAAAGAAAAAAAGTTTCGAAAAGTTAAAAACTGAAAAAAAAGAAACAAGTTAAGTATGCATTTTACTGTTTAAGTAAAATAACTTATAAACGAAAATGTGACGAGCACTGCTATTTATACTGATTTTCTGTGGCTATATAAGTATTAGTGCTCCAGTGTGACCAATTATTAATAAGGAAGAATCATTCATAATTGGTCAGTTACGTTTACAACGCATTGTACGATGTGATCACTCCGACGCATTTACGCTGGTATGCGTCGCAGTATGCGTAATTTCTTATAGAGACCTATATCACTAGGATGAATGCGGCGTAAAATTGGCTCTGCGCGTAAATGCGGCGCACTTGCAAAAAATGAGGTGACATGGGCGGACACCGTAAATGCACAGTAAAACCCTCTTATAGACAGCGTTATACTATCGTGTTCTATAGAACATACAGCCGTATTACCGACCATGTTAAAATAGGATAATACGACGCCATAATGGGCCGTAGTTTCATCGTATACGACCGTTTACGGATCGTTCTGTTCGACTTGGGTTTCTTCACAATTCAGCAGAGAGAAAAAACTAATATTGCTTATTAAAACCTGATCGTTAAGGTACATGGTGTGTAATGACAGTTTTTCATCTATCTGTTAACTTACAGGCAGAACATTAAAACTTTTGGTATGAAAGAAAGACTGTTTTCAATTGAGATTAATAACGTAAAAATACAATTCTTATTTCAATCAATAGCTAACTCTGCTGACCTATAGCTTTTCTCTACTTCATTGACACCGACCATTTTTGTAACAAATGCATAAAGAGATAATGATTGAGAATGAACACAATCATGGAAATGGACAATGGCAATAATAGTGTTACAATCAGGTATAAATAAAGCTGTAGAAACCGTAGGAAATGCTTGAAAATTTTAAGGATTACCTTCATCTAGATCGACATTTACCTCATAAAAATATTCAAAACTAAAAGAAGACAGCAAAAGTCTAGGTTTTCGCTTTTCTAAGTATTTTTCGACTTCATGAGGTGGCAACTCTGGCTTCCTAGTACCATGCCCGCTACAGTTATTCTACATACTATTTCTTATAAGTTGATTAGCATGCTTGGTCAAATTATTGGACAAAAATAGTCCCGTCGTGAAAAATTTTATAGAGTTAAGGATTAAAATTAATTACCTTTCTAATTATATACAATTAGTGGCGATTTTCTTACAATTTTCAAATAGGGTCGATTTTGGTAGAATATCAGTTCCCGCTCTTACACTTCAAAATCTTCATCGATGCAGATCTCTCTTAGATAGAGTTCATGGAAATATAACACAATTTTCTTTTTTGATTGATAGCTTAGAAGAGCATCTTCAAAAATATACACTCAATAGCTCTCCCCGATTGAATATAGAAAGGAAGAACAAAAATGAAATGGGAGTAGAAAATTATGAAATACATTTTTTATTGTATGTGTGTACATGAATATAGATGTGAATGAAAGATGCTGTTGATACAATCCCTTGATCAAGAATTGATATTCATGAAATAACATTAAACATGATACATTTTTATTCTGAAAAAAACACAATTTAATTAAAATCTAGTGTGTTAAACTCCCATACGTATACAATCGTTTACGGGTGTCATAGTACTCGTTCTGGGAATCATTAAGGCATCTCTTTCTATTGTCATTGCTCGCATCAGATATTAAAATACGCTGATCAATTCCATGGATTCGGCACACATTACACTATAGTACTAACTTTTTGTTTTTTTTTTCTTCTTAGTTAAAGTTCATATTCTTGGAAGTGTTTATATATTTTTCTGGTGGTATTTGACGTGTTTGTATTATATATCTTGGTGCATCGAATTTGTTACTTAGTTGATGTTGTTATTATATCGATTTTGTATTTCCTTCTCTTACAAAATTTTATATTATGCTAACATCGATTGTTTGTTCTTTAGACGCTATAGTGAAACTTTCGAGTAAGAAATGGAATAACTCAGTTTTTCTAATGATATGAAATGATAGCTAGACGACTTTCTGAATGTTATTTCATATTCGCGAATCATTCATTTGATTCGAATTACTTCTTCAATGATTAGAATTCGACTATTATTTGTGCTTTTATTTACATTAATAATTGAAAATACTCGTCGAATGTGACTCGTAGACATTGCTGTAGAGATGTTAACAGAAAAATGTCACAGTAATGTCTCATTTTCACATTCGTCAAACAAAAGCCGTTATATAAGTTGTAGAACTTAAAATGCATGTTGTTTTTCTTGTATGTGTCTGTGTCACCTGTAATATAGTGACTCACCGTAGATTAACAACTATGGAAAAACAAATCATTGAAAACGTTATTTACGCTATGTCATTTTTTTAAAGCATGGGTATATCAAGTGAAAATAGCTCGACCAAAAATAGAGTAAAATTCACATCGCGAATATCTCATACAACTAGGACGAAATATTGTCCATTGATGCTATTTCTCTACCTTGTTGCTTTACCTATATGAAACAAATCGATCGTTGGAAACGAGTTCGCAAATATCATTTGCAGACTTTATTCGCTTTCATTGAGCTATGTTTTCAACATATGGATGGTCTACATCAAGTTTTCCGTGCTATTAAAATGAATGGTGAACATATCGTGAACGAGTCGCACTGTTTGAATTCATATTCAATCAATCGACACAATTGAAGTAAATCTGTTACATGTATTGTCATTCTATTTGAAAACAATACTAATATTGTCTCATTATTAATCCCATCATTCACTAGAAATATGCATTCTAGAAAGAAAAATACGTTTTCAACATGCTTTTGCAATTTATATTCATCTGACATGTGATGTTATGTATAATATTCCTTTACAACAGCAAGACAACTTCTAGTTTCACACGATTCATCATACATGAGCATAGCATTCGAATAATGCATAACAACATTATAAAATAGAAATTGATTTTATGTTCAAGAAATAAATCACAAGTCGTCGATATGTTGAAACCGAGTTATTGAATACTTTCTATACTAATCACAAAACTTCCAAGTTCCCCAATTAATTTAAAAGTATATTTGCATGTCATTTCTGTAAAAAGTATGCATTTGTGTTTGTCACACACCGTTATCAGTAATGAAAATTCGACGAACTCCTATGCGCTGTAATAGTAACAAACTGAAAAGCTTTCATTTTAAAATGGTAAGCAATAGTGAGACATAAAAATAAAGCAGATTGTACCCCTATTTGCATGGGGTTTGTTTTTACGTCGTACTTTATTAAATCAAAACCCCATAAAATGAATGCATCTTGCACCATCGCAATGAAATGATTGCTGTTCGATGGTGAAATATCACCCTCGATTATGCGAGTATAAAAGTCGTGTACATCAATGCAAAAGGTAATTCTTCATTGGATTCTAAACAGTCAAGTGTCACAACTAGTCACTGTTAGAACTTCTGCTTGATTTCACTAATACTTCGTAGGTGGGAGGCTTTTTTACAGTCTCCTGTTACATTTTCCGGTCTTCGGGTGGTACGTTCCAACACATATTGAATGTGGGGAAGCCCGGCATTCTTCTATCGAAAGATGAAGCCAACGGGCCCCACGAGTCCTACCACTGGAGGCCCTTCCTTCAAGTATGTACACCACTCATTACGTTTGATAGATATGAATGAGGGACGTATTTGCTTTGCAAGAAGGGCACCAGTATATTCGACGAATCTTTTAATACATTAAAACCAAGTTTAAAATGCATGATATTTTACAATCACGCTTTCCATTTTATTTATTTATTTGAAATTGAGTAATATGCATTATCAATACCATCAAGGATCAAACAGACAATAAAAGTATCAAAAATAAAACCAAAACTATCATTGTTCTTTTACATATTCTATGTTTTAATGAAAGTAAAACTACGGTGTTTACGTAACGTAAATCGGTACATTAAGTTGAAGTAAAATTGGGTGTCAGCTGCATCTCAACGTACCATATGTTGATATGATGTAAAGGCACATCTAAACATAGCATGTTTTTCTGTCCAAGACTGATATTAGATATCAAAAACTTATTCACAATACTTTCTGTGTGCCACAATATACTCACAATAATCAACTATCACATGTACTATACTCTGTGCTTCTACTAGAAAATATAGTTCGAATGATCTATAATTAAAATATATATTCTAATTGAGATCTTCTAAAACTTGCAAGTTACTAGCTTGGAGCTAGTACACTACTATTTTTGATAGAATAGACTATGAGACAAGAATATTATAAAAACCGACAATAATTTCACGCTTTTTACAACATTAGATTTTAATTGAAATGTCTAAATTTATAGTTTTCTACACAAGTAATTCATTAGGTAACAGCATGCAATTTTGAATGCTGATTTTTTCGTGTATTTAATTCCATTTAATGATAAAAATTGCACAGCATTTTCTACAAAAGAAACTAGATTTCACATCATTCTTGCGATTCATCAAGGTTAACGCGATAACATGAAGATGTCCTCGTAATAGTTAACATGGATTTATTGTTGTTTCAACGGTGACAGAGTGATACTAATAACTATTCAGTTCGAATAAATCTGTGTCTTGAATCAAATCCATAATTGCGTCTCTTTTTCATATGTTTACATAAAAGAAAAGGCATCGAGAATACTGATCATCTGTTGACAAGATGCAAAAAAGTAGTTGCAAGCTTCTTCAAATCAATTGTTTTTTCAATCATGTGGTGGCTATTGTGTACATAACGTTGTTTTTATAGAAATGTTGCATTTTATCTCAGTAAATATGAATTCGTTTTTTCTCGATGACAAACAAGTCAAAAGAAGGAAAAGAAGAATTTTTATCAAAATGTCTCTATAAAATGCTTGCATGCACGGCATCAATTTATTTATTTTGTCTTCAGTACCATCATATCAAAGAATAATTCGTGAACGAAATACATGTCGCTCGTTTCTGAAATACACGTAATCAACACTATCGTAATTATATACACATACAAGAAAACCAAACTCAGGGAGATACAATTATTAGTGACATCTATGGGAAAAAAACATCTGTTGATTGGTTATCATCAATTCAATAAAAAGATACCAATATAAAATGAAACAAAGAGTGTTTTTTTTCTACATGACTCTTGCCTAATATTTTCTTCCATAAATATTTTGTTCGTTTTCTTTATTCGTCTACGTACTCTAGACTGTATACAATCACCTATATTCTGTCAAATACTTCATTTATTTCATGTCCACACGAATTCTAAATCCTGATACTTCATCATTAATCTATGGAAATACTAGTTCTGTTTTGCATTCATCACAAACTCGACTTGAACTTAGTAAAATACTTCAAAAACAGGATCCAAATGCTATACGTTTATTTGATTTTATAAATCGTGTTAAATTATTTTTTTATAATTCGAATGAATATCGATGGGATAGTGATTCATTTATCGAGGGAAATTTATTTGTTTATGAAAGTAACTTTATCCTAAATCATCGAAAAAATTCATCATATACATTTGCTGTTATAAATGGAAAACAAAAGTTTGTCCAGCAGATTACCTCAGATATGTCACAACATGCTGATAAAACACGTTTATTCTATGAAGTCATTAACAATAATAAATGTGAAGTATTTTGTTTACATTTTATGAATGAAAACGAATGTCTACGATTAAATGTGTTTATTAAACAATATCTTGAATCGTTGAGAAACTTTGAATGTCAACGAACTCAAGCAGTATCTACCAGTGATCATCAATCTGCACAAATAGATTTAGGCAATTCTGATCAGCAAATAAATTTGACACAGGTGAAACTATCAACATATTTTGTTCGTTGAAATATATGAAGAACATTCTTTTTCATAGATCAACCATTCTCCGATTTTATTTCCTCAACAAACAATAAATAGTAATAATACTGAAGATCCAACGACGTCACTCAAACGTTTGCTAAACATACCACGAGAACATGATTTCAACGATGAATCAATGTCTTTCCAACAGCCTAATACAACAGAACTCATTCCACCATCTGCATTCGAGTCATCTCATGCATGTACTAATAATGAATATAGTAAACATTGTCTATCATCAATAGATCGTGAACATTTTCTGAATGTTTTTCGTCATCTTATTCAAAATAATGATGATTTTCTTGAGATTATTCATCGAATGTGTCTTAATCATTCTATGCAATGAAAGAAATATTTTTGTTTTGAATTTTTTAATAAAGAAAATATTTGATTATTATATTTTAAAAAAAAAGAAATTCTTTTCGTTTTGTTTTTTTTATCAATTTAGATGTCATCTCCTGCAAAAACAACTCGTGTGACAACAATGACAAATGTTTCTTCGTCACCAAATATTTCAACTGGTGATGCTCAAGATGATTTTCAAGCGTTTCAGATGCGTCCAGTTATACGTGATTTCAAATTGGCTGCGGAATTGTTTGCATCCTATGGTGACATTGTTTTAATATGTGGAAGAAGTACGCAAGAAAAACAAGGAATCTTATTAGTATCCTATGAAATTCCATCTGCATCACCATCAGTATCGTCATCTGTACGATTACTTAAAGTAGTTAGATTTACGAAAAGAAGTGTTACACAACTTGAAACAATACCAATATTAAAAGTAGCTTTATTATTAGGCGATGGAGCCATTAGTTTGTATGATATTGATTCACTAAATGAAATTGCGACTGTACCTGGTAATAATATTTCTTTATTTGCAACGTGGTAGGTCCTTACTTTATCGAGACAAGTGTTCTCAATATACGTTTGTGCGATCATTAGTATTAAAAGATTTCGATGAGAACATTCAACTAAAAGGAAAGATCTTGATTGGATTTACGTCAGAGATCGAAATACGCTATACAGTTATGTCGGATCATAAGATGTTCTTAAACGATAGTTGTTCAATTTGAAAGTACTATGTTTTACACATGAACAATATTTGGATACGATGAGCGATTTTCATCATTCATATCTCAAACAAGGACCTCATGTGCATTAGTGAAATCTCCCCAAAATACTATTATTCATTTCAAAAAAGAAAACAAAGTTATTTTTTTGTCGAAAACTTTTGCAAGAAACATGATCGGAGGAGGGTATGGTTTTCGCCATTGGAAAGAGTACACTCTGAAACATGAATGCATAGAAAAAGCAAAATATTTTAAAGAATTATCCTTTCACAAGACATTGAACTTGCAAAAAGGAGCCATTTTCCAAAGACACCTCTCACCATGCCGTTTCACTTGAAAATAGACTATGCCAAAGACAGATCATACTTTTCATTTGAAATTTTGCAGGATGTGCAACGATCCCTAAGATATGTCTCAGAGAAGAATTTCAGAATTCAANTAGAAAAATCTAAAAATTTCAGGGTTCATATAGCAGGTACTAGATTACAGTAAGGATAGGTTAAAATGATAAATATACCAATCTAAATAAACAAGTTATCAGTTTTCAAAAACAACGTCCAGAAATCTTCTAAAAGAATGTTCATATCTCTTCATAATCTGATGACTTTATAGTTTTGAGTGCGCTCTGTGTCACAGGGAAAACCACTTCCTTCTACCATACTCCTGTAAGGAATTGTTAAAAGAAATACCCATATATCCTCTTTGTCTGAAATGCATAATCATATGTTTAAACATTTCACTTGTGCACATACTTAGTTAGAAAGTTCAGTGAAAAAATTCCATAGTAGAAGAAAAAGAATCCCAATGACCAATTCGTCTTCGATCTCGATGATGTCGATCATGAGCTATTATTTAAGTAACACCACCATCGAACATTCGAATTGGACCATGTGCCGTATCATTTTGGTAATTTATTGTTCGTAATTGTTATGCAGTGACCACAGACTGCAGAAACAGTACATAGAACCAACTGCACTCTAATAACAGTAAAAAACTGGAGCTAGATTAAATTTCTTCATTTAACAATATTTCCATTTATGAATTTAGTTCAGAACTTTTGACTCTTGATTTAATACTTTTGTGTAGTGTCCATTAGTCATTCTTACAGTTTAAGTTGACTTAATCGTTTACGTTATGTCCATATCAGTGACAAGAAAGATCATACAAAATAGCTTCTTTCGTCATCGTACATGCATGTTTCAAAATAGTTCACATCTATTGATATATATATATATATTGACTGTGTATAATTTTTCTAATTGACAGTTGTCTATGAGTTGATTCAGAAAATTTACCCATCAATCTTCGAGAAATCAAATATCCCTTATTAACAAAGGCAAATGAATTCTATCATGGTATGGTTAATTAAATAAATCTTCAGTATAGTGCTATTGTTTAGATATACAATGAACTATCAACAAAAAAAAACAATTTAAGCAGTACATTTTACTAAAGGTTTATCGTCAGAAAATTTAATTTCGAATCAATTATTTCTTGAAGAAAAAATTTTGACTTTTCATTGACAAATTGATTTCATGCCAACTTTAGATTTAGACTCAATAGAAGTTTCACGAATAAGAACAATTTTTTATTAGGTATGATATTGGACCGCATCAATCTGCATCTTCATCGTCATCTTCAGCACCGATTCCAAATGAACTTAGAATATGTGCTGCAAAAGGACGACGTTCACTTTTCTTCTTTGTTTGGACTCCTCGGGAACGTAATGTAAAAGAAAATGAACATTTACGTGGTGGTTTTGATTTAATCGATACTCCACGTGCATTAGCATTATCAAGTGAAAAAGTCTGTATTGGCTACAAAAAGTCGTATGTTATTATGAGTCTTGAAAGTGGCATGATTATAAATGAATTAACATTTACAATGCAACATGATCCAGTCATAAATTGTCTTCAAGATCGTACACAATGGTGTATACAGATGGAATCAAATACTGTTTTTTTAAATTCGAAATTTGAACCATTATATGAAAATGGTATACCATGGAAAGATATACCTTCAGCTATTGTTCAAGCAAGTCCCTATGTATTATCATTGATGAGTCAAACAATTGATGTTTGTACATTCAATGGATCACAATCAGTACCTGTACAACAAATTCCACATAGAGGTGCGTTGGCACCAGGAAAATGTCGTTTATGGATGGATGCACGAACCGAAAGAATTTATGCTGCAACAGCCACTGATGTTATGGTACTTGAGCCAATACCTGTTCATATACAGTTACAGAATTATATTGGTAGATATAGGTACGACTTAGCTTTAATTCTCATTCGAGCTATACTTGGCATGTCAGTATCACCATCTATTCATGATCAATCAAGAACAAACGATGGCCATGCTAAAGGAAAACTTGATATAACTATAATGCCAAGACAAGTTACCTTTGCAAATAATGAACAATCATCAGATAAAGTAAATAGTTCAATGTTTTTTTTTCTATTGATTTAACAAGTAAAGAAAAATGTTTTTATCGAGATTGTTGACTTTTGTAGCACACGATCTGAACGATGTCTTGACATCTAGAAAGGAGAAATTTACAACCGTATAGGCACGGAGTATTGATGAAGGTAGACGTAGCGCTTAATCTAAAAGAAAAATATAGTCGATTGAGGCTGAAAAAATTTTCTTTTTCTTTATTCTCAATAACTCTCGGTATAGATGCGAGAAAAGGGTTCATGTTTCGAATGACATCCTTACTTTATTGTTTTCCAGAAATTATACTCTACCGATCAAAAGATAGATATCTTAACGCAGCATTTCTATTCCTTCTGCCATTATGGACGAAAGCATCATACTATATTAAGACTATGGAACATGATAGGAAACAATCATGGCAAACTATTCTCTCGATTGAGAGTTGAAGAAACGAGAAAATAATCTATCGTAACTTTGTTGTACATAGATAGATCAAAATGAATTGCCACTAAGATCTGAGTCGAATCAATGAAGTAGACTTTCTAATAACATGTCGCTAGCTGCAATCTAGGTTATGTTTGAATCATCTACATATTTCTCTCTAATGAATTGAACAAAAAATAATATTCTCTTTAGCCATTATCGAATACAACCATAACGCGGCAAAGTTCGTCAATAAATGATCCAACTCGGCAGAATCAAAAATTAAGTGATACCGAACTTTGGGAGGAATACTATCGTGTTGGTACAATGTATGCATTTCAATTATTTCATAAACAACAATTCGAACAAGCTTTTGCTGAATTTAACGAATTTTTAACTGATCCAGCTGAAATTATATCCTTATTTGAATTATTATCGCCCAATGCATGGTTATCAGATTCATATAATGAGTTAATTACATTCGTTAAACAACATCGACATTTTGCTGAACCAAATGATTTTGTCGGAGTTAGATTTGAAAATGCTCTACATGAATTACAACGTTATTTAACTGATTTACGCCGTATTTTTCAAACTGTCTTTCGACGTTCACCTGACAGTTGGCTTGAAGTAAAAAAATAAAATCATGTCTTACTTCAATATACACATTTTTCATTATAGGTACAATCACTTGTTCGAAATCGATTTATTTTAAAACCCGTGCGTGATTTATTAATCATTGTTGAAACTGCCTTACTTAAAGCCTATTTAATTGATAATAATAATACATTAGCTAATGCATTATTACGTAATCAAGAGAATTGTTGTCTACCGTCTGAAGTTGAGAAAGAACTTAAACATCATCATCGCCGTGCTGAATTAGTTTCATTTTACGAAAGACGAAATCGTCATGAGGAAGCGTTAGAATTAATAACACGTACAGAATCATTATCATCACGTGAAAATATTCTTAATTATCTAGCAAAACTTGATAGTAATCAATTAGACTTAATATTTAGATATATGCGACCAATGATAAAATCAGTTTTAGAAGAAAAAAATAATCAGAATATTCTAGCCAATATATTAACATTATTTATTGGCGAATCAACGCCAGTATTGCCATCATCATCAATAGATCCAACAAATTCAGGAATAATCAAACTTAATCCAGTTAAAGTTTATGAATTTTTAAAAGAAATCAATCAAGATTTTTCTATAAAATATTTGGAACATATTTGTTTAAAACCAGAACTTGGCTCAAAACAACGTGACATTCATAATCGTCTTGTTTATGCATATTGTGATCGTATTAAACAATTAACCAATGAATTTAAACCGATGATTAAAGCTCAACAAGAAGAAAAGAAAACTAATCAACAAATTACATATGAAGGTACTTGATCTATAGAAGCGATCAATCTTATTCTATTGATAGATTTCAATAGAAATATGTTTTTTCGTGTGGAGTGAGTTGCTCTTTATATAAACAAAACGAGAAAATTTGAGCCTATCAAAATTTGATTAATGAAGATTCTCGACATCGATCTCTTTTCATATTAAATCGAATAGAACATGAGATGAATGTTGTTCTTGTATAGATCAGACGAAAGCTAGATTATATTATTTCTCTGCAATCGAAGACTACAGTGAACCAACTCTCAATAGTTAATTTGTCGATAATAAATTGAGCACACATTTTTACAGATGACGGACACCTGTAGAATTCTTTTATAGCAGAACGTATGAGGATTTTACTATCGTGAATGTACATTTTTTAATGTTTTTTTAGACAATGACATATCTGCAACTAAATCATCGTTTCCTCGTTCATCATCAGTTGATGTTGAACATTATCCTGCCATATTGTCAATAAAAAAACAAAAAACTGATTATGAATCAAAATTAAAATTCTTTTTACTAAATCAAAATTGCCAATGCGATTTCGAAAAATTACAAGCGTATTTTCTTCAAGAACAAAATGACACATCAAATGAACATCTGTTTAGTTTACATTATGCTATTGTACTTGGTCAATTAAAACAACATGAATTAGCACTTGAAACATTTCTTAAACATGGTCTTTTTATGGATGCTGAACGTTATTGTGAAGCAATCTATTCGACATCTGATATTCAGTTAGCACATAAACTTTATCGTCTTTTAATCGAATTCTATCTAATTAAAAGTAATGATGGAAACTTAAATGAAAATAGTTTAAAAACAATTTTACGTATTGTCAATAATGCATCCGAGCGTCTTGATCCAGTTGAAACCTTAAAACTTTTACCTGGTCAATTAAAACTAAACAATCTAAAAGATTTCATTGAACACGCATTACAGACATGTTCAACGAATAAACGTAGTTCACAATTGGAACGTAATTTACTTTTTTTAAAATTACTTCGTACACAATCGGATCGTATATCGACTGAAAAACATTCATTTTTCATTGATGCCGATTCACCATGTGCACGAATAGAATGTACACAACCATTTACCAAAACACAAGCCGTTGTAAGATTTCCAAATAATAAAATAGTTCATCTTCATTGTAAAGCTAAATATGAAGATGAATGTATGAGAGGAAATCAGAGACGATATTAATTTTTATTTTGCCTGTTTTTTTTTGTAATTTACTATGATTGTATTTTTCTATTGATCAAGTGAGTGTCATAATTTTCTTCTTTTTTAGATGACTACTACAAAACGAAAAACAATCTTGCAGATATTACTTTCACAAATTTAAAGAATCAAAAACTAAAGGGTTTGAATGTTTTTCTATTCAACTATCTATTTATCAAACTATAGAGAATGAATTTTCATCTTGATTGTGAACAAAACATGTAAACATCTAGGTCGAATTTTAATTCATCAATATACGTATGTTAAGACCAGTTGATAAGTAGAAAAACTTGAACAACTAGATCGAAATTGAAGAAATTTTAAAAATAATCGAAATAAAAACGCTAATGTCTGCATATTTTCTTGTCTTATGATCGGATTATAGGCGCATGTTATTCGATACTAATAAATGTAAAATTAGATAAGTACTCACCATCAAAGTGGCAAATACAACATATAACAAAATAAAGATTTTTGAAGATAGATATGCATCCGAAAAAGCTGTATTGTTTTTCGAAATAATTACTTTCTAAAAACAAACATATGTTGCACAGGAGCATAAATACACTCATCACCAGTTGTGTTAATATTATATGAAAAAACTTTTTATTGTAAAATCTACATCCTCATCGAATTCGGTGGAAAATACCAGGAAGGGTGTGAGTGTGAAGTATGGAATGCAAATTAATCTTAGATGAATCCATCCTCACATCCACCTACACCCCTTCCCTATCAACATCTTTTCCATTCTGCATTTTCCTTTTCAAGAATTCTCCTCACGTTATTCTCTCGTATGGGTGTTTTTAGACAGTTTTCTTGTGTTGCTACCTTTTCCTTTCTACGTTTTTCTTTTCTACATGTGCCTGTTCGATGTTTTACTTCTCTGTCGATTCGCCCTCTCGCATTTCAAGTGTTTGAGATTTATTCATGAACGATATTTTCGTGTCTCAAGTGTTGAAGTACAATTATGAACAGAAAAAATGAGCTTTTCCTCTACTGATCATTACATGGAAGATTAGATAATTAATCTAGGTGCTAAATATAGATTTGAAATTTATAAATAATTCGAAATTATTGTATTACCGAAAATATCTTTATTTTTAGATGGATTTCGATGAATTTATTGAATCGTTGGAAAGTCTACCCATTGATTTAAGCCGTAATCTTCGTCTATTACGTGAACTTGACGATAAAAATTTGTCATTGAAATCAGAATGTTCAACGATTGCAACAAAGTATCAACAAACAAAATCTCATGATGACAAATATAGTTTAATACAAACATTAAATGATTTACAATCTCGACGTTTATTGCATGCGAACGAAAAAATCACATTAGCTAACCAAGCCTATGAAATGGTTGAAAAACATATACGTCGTTTAGATGATGTTCTTGAAGAACTAGCAGCACAACCACAAGTAACTTCAACGAATAATCGAAAGAAAAAACGAACAATGTCATCTCATGAGGATGTAAATTCAAATAAGAAACGACGTAAATTCGATAAACCTTTGAATCAAGTACAAAATAAGACATCCACTAAAAAGAAAGACCAACAAGAAATAAACAAAGTTGAACCTGTTGGTTTAGATTTATTTCCAATTGATCCATATGAACCACGATATTGTATATGTAATCAAGTATCATTCGGACGTATGATTGCATGTGATAATCCACATTGTCAAATTGAATGGTTTCATTTTGCATGTGTAAAACTTGAAGAAGAACCTAAAGGAAAATGGTTTTGCCAGCAATGTAGAACAATATCGAATTAATTGAACCTATATATATATATATGCATTAAAATACATATATATATATAAAGAAACGCCTCCGTGTTTAAACAAAAAATATTGTCTTTCTTCTTTCTCCTGCTATGATGTATTATTGTTATTCATTGTATATAAATACTTTATTTAATAGAGAGTATAAAAGAAAAAAACAGCAAAAAATAAATAAATAAATATATATATATATATACAGAGAATCTCAGTTGAAGTAGTCCACCTAATTCATTCGTTTCACCATCTATTGTTTTTTCAGTAAGTTAATTTGCTAAAAGGCTATGTCAGAGCGAAAGATCTTCTATTTCATTACGTAGTTTCTCTCAGAAATAAATAATACAAACATTAACTAAAAGATTCTCTCTTTGTACATACATCTACTTGACGAATCTTATCTTTGAATAGTTTATTAGTTAAATTTATGATTGATTTCTTTACTGATATAGTACATATTTTCGAGATTTACCAACCGTTGTGTTATTAATCTTTCAATTAAGAATAGTATTCGTGAACCTGTACTTATAAATTGTACACTACATTTTCATATCGCAAAAATTCATTCAAGCACAATTAGATTTGTCATTATTTCTATTTTCGAATATTTCTACAAAAGAAAAGATTGATCTTTATAAAAAATTAAGGCAACAAGATATACTAATCTATGCCGTATGAATCGACTCGTTGAACTCTTCTAATGCCTAGCATGTAACTGTCGACTAAGTTTTATAAAATTCTTTTCATTTGATCGTACTTAGAAAAGACAATGAAATCAACCATCCATTGAAAATCATTTCAATGAATAGATTTTTTTCTTTGAATAGAATGACAATAATTAAACAACATAAGATTCACACGACAATGATGTTCATTCATCGACAGTCTTCATTGAATAATTGTACAATGATTTAGTATCTTACAAATGAATACAATGCACGTAAAGGATTTTTCAGAAGAGTTTATGATGAATATAATCTTGAAGTTATATGTACATACTATTTATTCTTTTTTTATTTCAAATTTATTTTAAAAAAGAAAATCATTATATATTTCATACTGTTTCGTAGCGTAAGGAAAACAAATATTCGAAAGAAAATAGATGAGCATCACTGTGTACGGCAAGTTTGTTGCAATGGTGATCTTTGTTTTTTCTCGTCTGGATTCGTTTCTTGAATGATTGTTGCATCGTTTTCTGAATCTAGTTTTAGTTTTTCAATAGCTAGATCTAATCGTTGAGCTTCACAACGTTGTTTACATGATTCGGCTTTAGTTAAGAAATGTGAGATCTAGAGAAAGGAGAAGTTCCTAGGGAGTTAAAATAGAATAATAGACAAATACCACTTCACGTAAAATTTTGATCTTTGTTGGATCTGTTTCTTCTATTCATGAAAAAATAAAGTACTAAATACTCAAAATGAACAACAACAAAAAAGAAGTGTATAACTTACGTTTTGCTACACGAAACATTGTATTTAAACCTATCTGATATTCTTCGCATGCTTTTGCGAACATGAATGATTTCATCTAGGGGTAATCAAATTCATTATTTTTGAAATAGAAACATAAAATTTGATTATATTTACAAGTTGATTTCCGTTTAAGCAATTTTGATAAGCTTCAGAGAGTTCTTTATCATTAGTTGGATCAACTAAAAATTATGGCAAAAAAATCATATTCGAATTTAAATACACAATTGCACTCTTACGATCATCACCGGGACTGATAGATGGTGATAACAATAAACCTGTGGTTGTTGTTGTTGCTGTTGTTGATGGTAACGGTGGTGTTAATTCTGAATCACTTGCTGCTGCTGTTGCTAGTTTTAGTCGTTTCTTCAAATCTTCAGCTATTGCAACACCTTGTTTTACTTTCATTCTTAACATTCGTCGTCGATCGGCATCTTCATCAACTAAAAAAAAAGGAAATAGGCGAAACGAGTAAACTTTCATGTGTTTCTATGATCGAAAATAATCCGAATGGAATCGTGAAGTGTATTATGATAACGAGAACTTCTATCATCTATATCCGCAAGATTTCGTTTCTATCCTTTTTTTGGCATTTCAAGAGAATGAAATAAACTGGATCTAACACGATCTTTTTTTATTAGGTAGCAATATGGAATTGTGTTGTGTTCAATAGTTACAGTTATATACCTATTTTCTTTTTCCTCTTACTAAGATTACGTTTAAACTATTCTTCTATTTATGAAATACCTTTAACTATTGCAATATATTCATCTAATGCTTGTACATGATAATTTAGAGCTTTCTTTAAATCTCCCATTTGTTCATAATGCATTGCCTGCTGCAAAGTCTGATCCTACGTTTTACAGATGAAAATGATAATAAAAGAAAATAAAAATGTAACAAATGATTTACGGCATGTGTAATTTGAAATGACAAGTCATTGAAAATAAATGGATGACGAAAAAAATCTGGAAAACTTATTCGTTTATTCGGATCACGTTGTAATAAACGTTCGAGTAAGTCACGACATTCAGGCGATATATGTGCATCATTTGGAATCTTTGTTTTGTTTAAAATTAAATTTTAAAGCAAATATAGTTTGTTATTAGTATCGACAAAGGTCTCTTACTTCGATCCGAACATCAGATTTAATAATATCAATAAGTTGATCGACGGTTATAAAAGCAAAAGGTGGTCGACCAAAAAGACACTCTGTCAATTATAGGTATAGAATATATAGAAAAACGTTTGCTCGAGGAAAAAAGTAAGATTAGAAATACCAAAAAGAATAACACCGATTGACCATAGATCAACTCGATTGTCGTATGGATTGGAAGAAAGAATTTCAGGAGCCATATATACAAGTGTTCCACGAACACTTCGACTTCCTTCTTTTCCAATATGTTGAGCTACACCAAAGTCTACGTAGGAAATAGAAATAAGAAATCATGTGTCATTGTTCGTTTCATTTCATACCAGCTACTTTTAAAATTGTTTTATCGGTCGATGTTAAAAGAATATTTTCAGGTTTTAAATCCATATGACTGATACCTTTTTCGTTTAGAAACTTTAATACTTTAGCTATTAAGATATTAAAAGTAAAGACAAGTGAAAGATATGATTAGATTATTATTTCTAAAATTTGTATATTCTTACCTATTTGTTTTACGAATGGTCGAGCACGACTTTCACTTAATTGTTGTCGTGAACGTAAAAACGTGGACATATCACCTCCAGCACAATATTCCATAACGATATATATATAATTGTCATCCCACTGATGAAAAAAAATCGTATGAATCGAATCTCTTACAGAAAACGAAAAGCACGACGATGAATTTTGACTTACTTGAAAATCATACATTTCAACGATATTTTCGTGTTTTATATTTTTAAGTAATTTGATTTCATTTATTAGTAAATCCTCGGCGACCTTAGTCAAGCCTTTCCGATAGATACATTTAATAGCGTAGAAAGTTGGTAAAGTACTTGTTGGTAGAACAATCGTAGGACGATTACATGCAGCTGAGTTTGGTCTTGATTGAATGCTCTTAGATGATAAAATAGAATGAATCCTTTTTTTTTATAAACATGAGCGATGGTGATGATGATGATCACCGATGCGCCTGTCTCAGTGTTAGAAGACTCTAATTTTGTGCACATGCAACTAAAGAATAATCGTGAAAGCGATGATGTTATAGAATAATGTAAATTCTATAGCGGGGCGTGATCTATTTCGACAAAACAGCAGAATATAGAAAAAATTTTAATTGGTTTATTCTTCGAACAAGAACATCACCATTAATCACTATAGTCTAGAACTTAATTTATGAATGTGGAAAATCGAAGGATTATTATTTTTCTTTCTTTTTAAATAAAAACTCAGCCATTTTATTGACATAGTCAGTTGCATAGGCTGGTATCTCAAGTTGTACAAAACTATGATGAGAGAAATTATCTAATCATAAATAGGGTTGCAACTGAGTTAATATCTAATTAAGAAGATGTTCGAAATAGAAAAATCGATTAATAAAATGAACTGGTAGCTTCGTGCATGAATTTCTTTAAAAATATATTTGTCTCTCTTCATCGTTTGATCTGGAACTTATTTCAATGAAAGAACATTATAATGTAAATTTTGTTGTCGAGAGCAATTACTTCATAGATACTATATATATATTGTCGTTGTTATGCCAAAGATCTGTTTTTTTTTCTCTGAAGTCTTTCTCTTTCAATGGATCCGACATATTTATTCAATGATGACTTCTACGGATAATGTCGAATTCAAATAAGTGAACTTCCGTGAGAATAGATAACACAAGTTGGATTTTGAAACACATTGAAATATAAATATATGTTTACATTTCTTGTAAAATCCTAATGATTGCTTTCTATACGAATACCATATGTAATTTATTGATAAATAATTTTTCTTGTCCTCTAACAACAATAAACGAATGCATTTAGATGTCATACATATCTCTCCATTCGATGATTGTTTTATTAGAACTATGTTCTTCACTGGGTAAGAGTTTTTCTATTTTTCTCTTGGAACAATAGATTAAACTAAAATACATCTAACAATCACATTCTACCGTTGTATTGAATGAATTTTCTCTATAAATATGAAAAAAAAGTAAAATAAAATTTTCCAAAAATTCTGGTAATATCAATTTTTACATAGCCAGCAATAACCCTGTTTTATCGATCCAAATCAATCATAGACTAATATTATTTACTTGATGTACGCTGTCTAATATGAATATCTCACTTTTATTAGTACTGATGTTAGATATTAGTTTTTTTACTAGATTTCAATGCTCCACAAAATATTCAATTACAAACCATTAGATTGTCATTCATTTATTCTTCATAGGTTATATACATACCGATATTAATCTTGCTTTATATACAGTTCCTAAAAGTTATTCTATGAAAATCAAAATCGTTAGCAATAAAAAAAACCTTTACCGAACGATCCAGAACCTAATCTTTCTCCGAAAACATAATCAGATAGACTCGGAACCGGAGTTGTTTCATATCGATTTGTTATTGAAAACATATTTACATGAAAAAACAATCTTACATCTAAAACAAATATAACCAATGAAATTAATCGTACACATGTAAGAAACGTGTATATGATAGAACCAACCAAGCATGATACAAAAATAACAGCTATGAATGCATCGTTCTCATCCTATTGCATTCAAATTTCGTATATAGAATCATGGTATCAACATATACCGATGAATATTCAATTCGAGGTAGATCCACAATCAAAATATGATAATATTGAAATCGTACCATTGAATAATTTATTGACAATGTTACTAACTCATCGTCAATACCGAGACAACTATCATATAGTTTAATCAACAGATAGGATAGATAGATAATTAGATGAATACAATATTGATCAATGCATCATTCATGCATAAGTCCAAGAATATCGATTTGCTGTTCGTTACACTCGAGGTACAGCATTGTGTCATTGCATGCAAGATTAGCATAAATCAATGACGATATTTGACAGAAGAAATACACTTATTTGCTACCCGATGACTTCGAGTCAATTGTTGTTATGTGTACTGTCAATAGAACTTCAATTTATCATGATAAAATCCCTCGTGCACTTAGATAAATGTAAATCGTATGGATGAAAAGATTTGTATCAAAACAATCTTTTTTTCAAATTGTCTTTCATCGCTGTTTTCTAAAAATGATTTACCACATCTATGTAACAATCTTTATATTCAATTCAAATACGAATACTGACTATGACGACTAATTTTCAGTTTTTCGTCATAGGAATTTAAAATAATTTCGAATTGTTCTTGAACAAGAAATTGAATTAGTGAGAAATGAGTATAATTACTGTCAAGCTAATGAATCAATCCATGTGAAAATAAAGAATTCAATAAATCATGAACTCAGTTAATCTTCATGTATACTATGTGCATTGAACCAATTGATAGTGTAACGGCACGGCTGTTGAATGACAGTATTTCGAATAATTGAATCTAATTATAAGTTCCAAGTGACACAAAACGTAGTGTTATACGTCCTTCACAAGAGAAAACAAAAATAAGATTAGATTTCAATATTGCATTATGATACCTGAAAATTCAACAATATGTGCAAAATCGAAATTTCTTCTTTTGGATCATTAAACTTTTGAAGAAGAATATCTAAAGTTAGAATCGAGTTTGATATTCGATAGAAGTGTAGCATTTATTTTTACTAGCGAATGCTTCCAGGAGGATCAATACTCATGTTGTATGTAATAGAAACATGATGATTTCTTTTTTGACGAAGAAAACATTCGTTTCTTGATGATGAACAAGTCTAGCCGTTCATGACTAATACGCATCGCTTGTACAGCGATCGTAGTTCATCAATACTAAAATTCTGACAAATGTTGTTGTTGCTGTTGTTGTTGTCGGACTGAAATCAAAATAAAAGTAAAGATATTCAGAATTCTCTTTCATCAAATATCTAAGATTTAGAAACAAAAACATGATGAATGATGAACTACTATGTTAAATAATTTATCAATGGTTATAAAAAAAAACACACTGAATAATACTAGGTAATACTGCATGTTAAACTACAGAAAAACAAAACATTTCAAAATAAGAGGAAGCAGATGAAGTTTATTCATGAGCCCATGTACCAGGAGGATATTTTTCATAAAGTTTTTCAATCTGTTCAATTTCTTCTTTATGTCCAAGAAAGACGGGTGACTTTTGATGAATTTCTTTAGGTTGAATTTTCAATATTGAATGTATACCATTCGATGATGCACCACCTGCTTTCTCAACAATATATGCCATAGGAATACTTTCATACATTAAACGAATTTTGCCTTCTTTAGCATCTTTTGATGCTGGATACAAGAATACACCACCATAGAGAATCGTACGATGTACATCAGCAACCATTGAACCAACATATCGATTGGCATATGGTTTTTCTTTACCCTAAATCAAAATGAATCGATTCTATTCACGTTTCATAATTGATCATAAAAACCTCGGGAAATTTTTTCGAATGAACAAATTCTGTAGTTGCTTTATCCCAATATTTAGAGTAACCTTCATTAATACTGTAAATTCTTTGTGTTCCTTTCGCACCAAGTTTTGGCATGTGCATCTTTGGCGCTGTCAAAATAAATTCACCAATAGACTAGAATAGAATTCAAGGTTCAATTTGACATGAAATATGATAATGAAAAGAAAAATGTGTTTCTAGTTTTTGTTTTTGGCGTACTGGATCAAGAGTGAACCCATCAACACCATCTCTCGTTGCTAGAACAAGCATACATGCTGACCCGTAGACAGCATAGCCAGCATAGCGTATGTTTTCACCACTTTGTAATACACTATCGATGGGTTCTTTGACATTTTCCGGTTTTTTCCATATTCCAAATATTGAACCAATTCTGAAAACAAAAGATAGACAGAAACAAGGTCAATGATTTCTTTTTCCTTCGATTTCATATACTCACGTAACAAGACAATCAATATTCGATGAACCATCTAGCGGATCAAAACATACAATATATTTTCCCTAAAAGAAGAAAATCATACAATCAACAGAATGAAACAAAAATTCAATCAATATTATGACAGACTTGTTTTGGAACTTCGACTTCAACTAAATTTTCATTTTCTTCCGAGGCCATAATATAAACTGTGTACGATGATTTAAGCATATTAATAAAAAGCTCATTAGCCAGTACATCTAATTTCTTTTGATCATCACCCGTTGTATTTGATGTACCTGCTAAACCATATCTACAAAGCAAAGTTGAACGACGATGCAAGAATAGTAAAATCAATAATTTGATTTAACATACAATTTAGCGATACCAGCTTTTCGTACAGCTGCTGCACAAGCTTTGACTGCTGTCAATAGCGCATTGAGTAAAATAGTTAAATCACCAGTAGCACCTGGATATCTTTTCTTTTGTTCAAGAACATAACTTGTTACTGTTATACACTCAGTATCCATAGCTAATATGCAAACCTGTGACTAAAATCTAGAAACGAACGATATCTTTTATTTAACCGACACACACATTTGAGTTTTAAATTCTATGATAATGAGTTTGATTAATGTGTGTGTACATATATATATATTCACATACCAGCTAGAAGCATCAAGAAAGGTATCAGAAAAAAAAACAATCTATATCATATGATTGTTTTTTTCTGGATTGGCAGAGAATATAGAAAGAAAAAGTACTCAAAGTTTAAAGTCCAAAAGTGTTTGTGGTAGTTAACATTAAGTATCGAAATAATTGCAGAACAGCCAATAACTTTGTTTTTTAGATGAAATTGATAAATAGTAGACTCGTTTCAGAGACTATTGAGATACCTACACGAGAGAGAAAAAACGAAACCAGCAGTAGCATTATATCTTCAGGTAGATTGGAACAAATCAGATCGAGAGCCTAAAGATGGAGTGAATGTATACACAAGTATGATTTTTTGAAATATTATCTTTAGATGACGATATTAATTAAACTGAAATCATTGCCAATGCTAGAAAGATGTATTAAATTCGAACGTTGGAATGACAGCTATTCATAGATTACATAAAATACGACTTATTGAGGTTGATGCAGGATCTTTTCTGTTTCAGGTATATGTAAACATTTCAGATTTCATGTCACCATGATCTCGCGAATGAAAACAGAGAACATATTCCAGCGCACATACCACAAGAGGCGTTGCCATTGAACTTAGTTGTTTTTGTCAGAAAATATTCAACAAAGAAACGAAAATTTAAAT
This sequence comes from Rotaria macrura, assembly GCA_900239685.1. Lineage (NCBI taxonomy): Eukaryota > Metazoa > Rotifera > Eurotatoria > Philodinida > Philodinidae > Rotaria > Rotaria macrura. The sequence continues at coordinate 106,727 of OENT01000169.1, forward strand.
AGGTGTTTTTTTCTGAGAAGTACTATACATAAAATAATGAAAATATCTGGTAATGAAATGTCAGTAGCATCATCCTTTTATTTTTGGATACTATTGCTCAATGTCACCAGCAACGAATAGAAATCATTGAAAAAGAAAAGCATACGTTAAGGTAAATAGAGATTGATGAATATTGAAGGGATACCTATGATTTTTTTACAGTCATGAATGTGTTTGTTGATTGAAAGAAATGAAAATCAACAATTTTTCGCATCTATATATCACCACACGGCTTTTATTGAAATATCAAGTAATATTCTCTCTCCATGGGAACAAAAAACAGTATAATGCTCGTTATTCGTATCGAATGCTTATTTTCACAATATTGATAATTATGACGGTGTGAATCTTAATTTAGTTGTAAGTGAGAAAAACGTGAATCCTTAAGTTGATCACCTACGTTGTTCAGCATCGATAGGAGACAAGGTCTTATAAGAATAGGTGTCTTATCTTTCGATCGAAATATCTACTCTTGCTCTTGAAAAATAAAACTAATCATCACTTTCAATCTCATTCACTTGACTGCTTTGCTTGTTGTGTACTTATTCGTAGAGGGTAAAAACACGATGAGTCTAAAATAATAAACTGAATCGAAAAAATATTCAATACTATTTTAAATATCGATTCAACAATATTTTTTCACATAGTTTCAATATGCTGAGTTTCAATTTGACAAATATCAATAGTACTCGCTTCAACATACACAGAACATGGATGATAAATATGCGTCTAATCTGAATATCGAATCCAACGATTCATATTTATCAAGTCTGGTAGCGCTCGTTTAATTCAATTATCATTTACTACGAAGAATGATCGGATCTGCCATGAACCCAATATTTGAAAGGGCAACAGATGATCAATACGATAAGTGAGAAATATTAGAATAAGAAACAGTGATTTATCGATGAGCTTACTAGGTTATTTTCATCATTATTACCTGTTGTGAAAAGGGATTATGATCGACAAGAAGGATCTTTCCAGCATAGCTACCTCACGATAACGTTTTTACAAACAATTTTATTTCATTTAATCAAAGTGCGTCAAAGGCAGAATTTTCTACATATGAGAGTCTTCGAAGGCATTTATGTTGGAATGTGTCTATGTTAATAATGCTCTAATAGAAATGTGAAGCTTTATAGCTAAGTCATGATCGAGTTCGTTAGTGAACATTTTTACCAAACCGATTTGATGTTTCATTTGTAGTCGAAAAGTCAAATTGTTCAAAATTTTAATTTTTATTAGAAAAATATCGATGTATGATTAAATTCGTGATGATCAACTTCTCATCTAATACGAAAATATAAATCCAATGGAACTTGTTCCCTAAATTATCCATTTACAGTTGAGAAGTATCTATGAGGAAATTCTTTCGAATTGAATTCAGTACTTTATCAATTTTAATGTCTACGTAAGTTATTCTGTTGGTTAAGGAATTACTTTCCAAGTTCTACCCGAATTCCATGCACTGATTATTTTTTCTTGAAATAACAATTGTTTGCTAAGAATAGTAAACATTCGAATAGTAAATTAATTACTAGCATCAATTATTTCTAATAATCAAATTAGATTGTATAATAACTATCGAACAGAAAAACATGATTCGATCATGTAATTCACTGAAATACATTCAACAACAGTAATAATCTAACTTTTGAAATGTCAAAAAGTTTGAATGTATCCGAATTATTTTGATTACGATCAATCCGATTTCATTGCCTCGATATATTATAGCTCTATAATAAATGCATGGACAGTGCATTTTTTTCTGTAGAATCCGTTAAGTTTACTAATAGTGAATTTGAGCATATCAAACATTGAAGAAATCATGTTGTTAAACGATAGTATAGAATCATTTATGTCACCAGAAACTTTCTTAATCTGGAATCATAAGTACGAGCTAGTTTGTACAAGATAGTATTCGAACAATAGTGATACATGGATAGAGTGTTCTGACTGGAAATTCTTCAGATTTTTTATGGTGATCTAGGGTTAGGCCTTCTTATCCATTTCATTAGGAAAATTTCGTAGCCTAATTCTATTCCCATGAAATTTGACGTCCTTTTTTTCTACACAGATAGAAGCAAGCAAAAAAAAAAGGAATTTAGGGCTTAGAAAAGTTTTTAGAAATTTACTTATGTATCGAACTACAATTTTCCGACATAGGCAGCAGAAATTTCATTGACTCTGCCATTGATTATGAAAAGTGTTATAGAAGCCTTTAATTCATATATTTAGAGAAAGGATCCTCATGAAGCTAAAAAATCAGAAAATCTCTGTTGTCGGAATGGTCTAATGCATTGAGACAACAACAACAACAACAACATCATGAATGATCAATTTGTGATTTTGGAAGAACTCATCTAAGGTATGGTTTGTTTCATGATTTTCCAATTATGATCTAAAAGACTAAATTCCATTTTTAAAATTTCTAGTTTTACCTATCTTTATAGATAAGTGAATTAAAGCAATATTATCTTTTAGTAACGATATTGACTGTCATCGAAATAAGCTTTTGGATGAATATGACATGAAAATGAATATTGGATCCATTAAAACAACTTATACGCCAGACAACTTCAAAGAATAGTTTGTAACATGGAACGCTTAACATTTGAACGACTTGAAATGTTTCAAATACAGGCAAGTCTGTTGGCATTGTTGGTTTCTAAAGATAAAATCTCATATAAACGATGGCATGCTGAACTCGAAAATAAAAGGATTGCATGGGGAAAAATGTAAATTTGTCTTCTCTTGTCAGATTAGATCTTATTTAACGCTATATTCAATAAATGTCGCTAAGGAATTAGCAAATGCAGTAGGAACATAAAATGACGATGTAACTTAATCAAATATATTCTTATTACTATTTCTTAGTGAACGATCGTTAAGTAGGCTTCATTGAAGATTCGTTCGTAAATGAAACATGATTTTAACTTAAACAATGATGCCGTATATAATTCAAAATTTTCATCGCCATTTTATTTTCTTCCATTAACGATCGATGAGTCAAGCATACATTCCATTACTAATATACTTTGACTTGCTTCATCATCGAAATGCAACTCAATAGAAACTTTTATAATTGAGTTTCACAAAAAGAAATGTGTTCAAATGTCACATGTAATATGATTAGAAAAGTAATTTACCAGTTTAATAACAGTTTACTACGTTTGTTAACTTCTAACATTATAGAGTTGGTTTCATTTGTTAGTAAGCTACACGATAGTTCAATCATTGATTAATCGAATGGAACATAATCACACCATTGAAAAAGAAAACCAAATGTTTTCCATGTTGCTGCCATCTACTGAAATGATAAGGTTTTTCTTTCACTGAACATCATATAATCAGAAAAGAAAGCTGTCACTACATATTCCAAGTGTAATGTTGTAAGAACCTAAAAACATAACTCTACATTCTCATTTATCGTCATGAAATAGTTAGATATTAATGTCAACACATCATATCGAAAACTCAACATACGAATATGATGAAACAAGTTCATTGGTTTTAATTAGTATACCATGTTAAGTATTGATGACTTTTGTGAATGGTATTTCCATAAAAATCATGTTACTTAACTTGCTCACAGTATTGATTTTACTGGATAGCGTTAGTCTTCTCACTGCATGAAAGACTAAAAATGAAAATGTTAATGATTTAAGGAATCAAATTGATGTTTACGATAACTAACTGACAAATCATATCGTGATAAACATCAAGATCAACAATGATCGATATCGGATTTCACGATAACTGCTGAGGTAAATCTCCATCGTCAGGAATCGAAAGGCACGTTTCGACAATTACTATGAATCATGTCATTGGAGATCGATATTTACAATATAAATGACTGTAAACATATCTCTCAATTGTTTTTTTTTCTTCTTATCCTGTATTGTATATCGAACCTGATGGTTTTTACTATATCAAGTTCTCTCAAATGTATTCACATTATAATGGAGTATCATTTTGCAAAATCATAAGCATCTCTGATATCTAATTTGTGTTTGATAATATTTATTTCTGATTCTGACTAATACTCATCATGTACTTGAGAAGAAAAAAGATTTGTTTTCATAGATAATTCTTTGAAAAGTAATCAATAAATAATATATTCTTTGTCCATTTGTGTGTGTATTATGTGAATCAACAGCTTGCTTCGTGCTAATGTTATCAATGTTATTTAGAAAAGAAAGTACTATGTCAAGTATGAGAACATCGTACAGAATTGATCATCAGAAAATGTCAAAGGTAGTTTGGTATATTTTCATCTAGTAGTCAATAAGAAACATTAATAATTTGATCAATAGTTAATATTATCCATCAAAAACGATACATTAGATAGTTATCAATAGAAAGAAATCGTCTCGTAATATCGTTTATGAATGTTTTTTAAACGTGTGTAAGATTCCGAATAACCGACTGCAAGATCATTGGTTTTTTGAGTATTAAAAAATTATCAACTTACAATCTTAATGCTACAATGATTTATACACCGGAAAATTAGAAAATAATCGTATGAACACGAGATGAAAAATGCCATGATTTAGTCGGTAAAGTCGATTTTTTGATTGTTTGCAAGGAAAGTTAGTCTCCTATGTAAAAATATTCCATAAAAAATAACATAACTCATTGTTTTTCTGATGGACTTCAACATTTTACCAAAAGTCTGAATAAATCAATTGAAATTCATGAGAAGAATTCTTGCAGATTCAAACTATGACATACGATGTTGCTATTTGTATTGTAAACAAACGGATTAATCAATGTAGATTATTTTTTGTTGAATTTCTATCTACATAAAATGCCTGCTAGCTATCTAAGATATTAAATAACATGCATTCTGGTGAGTTTGAAATAAAACTAAAGAACATTTATCATGCTAGCTCAAAAGTGAACTTTGATAAGACAATTTTAATGATCACGATCTATAGTGGTCGTTTGATGATGTCTACGATAAGTGTTTGTAAAGATGTGTGTGTCACGTCTGTGATTTGTCGTTTACAATATGCATGTCATGTTTATGATGAAACATTGATAAGGTAATTGTCACGTCTGTCGGTAGTGGAGCGGAGGATGATGGAGTAGCTCCAAATTCATGTCTCCGCTTTTGAATTCCTTTTTCAGATCGTCTATAATAAAAAATAAAAAATATGCTTGTCGTCACTCATTGGAAACGAATGATTTTATTTTCTATGACTACTAACATCTTTTATAAATACGTTAACATATATTCATGCATTTCTTTGAATAGAACTGTCAAAATGTCAATATTTTTTAAGTGTTTCAAGATATTGAAACAGTGGAATTCTGAAAAACAAAAATCATTCAATAGAACAACGTCGTGTGAAAATCTATTTTTTTAAGGACAAATAATTATCTCTAATAATTTAATTATGCATAGAGTTTCTTATTTTCTTAGCGTAGTCAATGTGTCAATAAAGTTGGCATTTGAATAATCGTCGTATCATATTTCTCAATTCCTCAGAAGTTAATGTCGGACAATTATTTCAATCCTTTAAAGACGAAACTTAGCAGATACATGAAAATATTACGTGTATCTAAAAGTGCACATGTAGTGCGTCAGATTTCAACTGTATTGTTTTTTCTAATTACATATTATCTTTCATTGTATTTAGTTGAATTTTTTTCGGGTATACATTACCGTCTATGTAATAGTGAGAAATTTTCGTTTACATTTATGTTTTATCTGTAATATCTCTATGAAAACTATGCCCCAAGTAGGCTCGTATTTTGCCTATCCCTCAGTGAAAAAATGTTTTTTTTAATTTAAATATTGATCCTTAACTAAAGTTAGAAATGGTAGAATGACATGTTGCCGATAGGAATGCTCATGAAAAAATTGCGCACAAGATTAGAACATCGCATTATTGTACAAAGAATATTGCTCATACATAAATGTAAATATACATATAATACTAGAGCATTCTAATCTCATGTAACTTTTCTATTGACTTTTTTCTTGAGATCATATCATTTATAAAGAATGCGATCAATTGGATTCATTCTTCCGATCTTAATTCAATCACATTTCTCAATCTTTTAACAGCATCTTTTCATAGATGAGTAGACACAAGACATGAAACCTATCACACATATGATTTCAACTTCTCATGTCTCTGTGTCATAGTGATATTGTTATTACAGAAAATTCGAACAAAGCAAAACTTTATGCTAATTAGAAACTTGCACGCTATATACATCTGTTACCGAAGGCATCTTCTCTTCTATCATTAGTATAGCTAAATAATAAACATCCTAGTGTTACTCGGCAAACATGTATCAATTGAATACATTCAATAAATTTTTATGTTATATTTTCTATTAAAAGATATGAAAGTATTTCAGAGATAATCATTTGCATTATGACAAGAAACGACACACTGCTTTGTTGTATTAGTTGGAATTAATGCATTAAAATTCAATTAAGTATGAAAAATTGATTAACATTTCTTTTCTACTTCAGTACGACATTTTGAAACATTTAAATCCGATTTCTTTCAAGTCTTTCACGTTTATCTCTCATTAGTCAGACCTGGATAATCTATTTTTGTGTTATGTTGGCATAAGACTAAGCAAGATCGAATATACGAATGCATAATTTTCTTCAGAATTCTTCTACAGTCTGCACTAAAATACAAGAACAATTATCTACCACGTTAAACGGCAAACTCTAATAATAGTTAGCTTCGTCATGAAACTATATGTTATGATTATAATAAACATTAGTCTTCATGTCGTACATAGTAAATTATAAGTTGTTATGGTAATTACCGGCAAAACAATATATTCAAGTTAGTATTAAACTTTGTTATTAACGATTGTTTACAATTAGAGCATGCAAAGACTATGTCGAACATGTATAATAGAAAACAAAATTCAACAATCTCGAATGAACTTACGTGAAACAAAGTCTGCTGCTTCATACTTTAATTCAGTAGAAACAAGAATGAAAAAGAAATGTTTGACATTTTATATCAGGCACACAGACATCGTGTTGATAGATGTTTATGACCTATTTTGTATAGTTGTTTACAGATTGTGTACGACATGTGCACATCTGTTCTTCGACATACTTATTAGCTATTTTTTTTAACAAAATAATATACCATCCTACCTCAACTATACATATATATATATGTTACGGAATATCTAGAATACTATCGTCATTAAGAAGACAACAAGATTATTAAATCGTTGATTCTTGTTACATAAATTAATTTCTATCAAACTACCCAGTATCATATCATTAATTGTCTATCAAAGAGTGTTTCATTAAAAATTTTATAAATATGTTTTTCTGACGTTTTTTTTTCTTAAACAAAAAAGAACTGACCATGAAATACAACAAATACACTCAAAAAAAAAATAAAAGAAAACTCGATATTCACTTTCTATTTATAGTACAACAGAAGTTTTTAAAACATAGACACGAACATAAAACATTTGTCAAAAGAAGAAGAAAAAGAAGTATAAGAAGAAAAAGAAAAAATATATATATACTGATGAATTTTGCTTGTCTTTTGAGTAACATTTCTCACCAGGCGAATAAATCGGGATGCATTTTTCTACATGAATAATTAGCAATCGGTAGATGCAGGTATTAGAAATTTGTTACGCGTGCATTATCTGCAAACATAAAATACAGCAACATGAATATATAATTGAAAAGGAAAAGAGACTCATGAGCATGCGAATAAATTCTATTCCTTTTGATTTGATTTTAAAACAAAATCTCTTGATGAGTTTTCAAGGGATTTATGACGACTCGAAAATGGAAGTTTGTTGTTAATAGATAACATATGAACTGTTGAATGTCGTTTACCTGTGGACGATGCACTTGGTCGAGGTGCAATAGGTAATGTTGGTTTTAATGCTGAACTTATTTCTGTTTCTGTTCGACTTGCATGACGTGATACTTTAGGTGATGATTGAATATCTAATTCTGATGAACCTTGACTATTGAGCGATGTTTGTTTGTTGAGCGTTTGTTGACGTTGTTGTAAGTAATTAGCAACTGCTATTTTTCGTGTTTCAGCGGCAACTTTCAATGTTTCATAAACAGGATCAACAATACTTTCATCTAGAACATGTGACAAACGATATTCAATAAACGAGAAGAAGATTATTTTAATAAATAGCGTTACCTTGTTCAGAATCATTATTATGATGTTTTTTCTTTCCTAATGAAAATCGTCGAGTAAACGACTAAAAACAAAAACAGTAAATCTAACATAATTATATGGGACAAACACAAACACGCTAGAATTTTAGTCTGCTCATGACATGCAACTAAATACATCGAGAAAAAATCCTTAGCTTTCTTAAGCATACCCTTATCAATTAAAGAAATGTTCTACCTCAACAACTTGTGATATAACACTCGAACGCTTTTGTTTTAACAAATTTGGATTGGGTTTTTCATTAAAAAACGTATAACGACCCATTGTCATGCGGCGTTTTTTATGCAGTGGAATTTCCAGTTGATGTTCTTGTTGGTGTTGTTGTTGTTCTTCAAACGAAAATACAGTAAAGCGTCGTTGAAACCATGATGACGGTGGTCGTCTGGGTGGAGGTGTATTTGTCTCTTTAAGTTCATTGTTTTCCGTTGATAGTTCTAGACGTGTTATTGTCGTTGATGATGCGTCAGCGGCTGACTTACGTCGTGCGTAATCTTGTTTTGAATGTCGTGGTTTTAATGAATGTGAACGAATGCGATTTGATGTAGGTGTCTGAACATTTAAACGCTGTTGTTCATTGTCATTTAGTGGGTTATTCATCATAGCCATCTTTAGTTAATAAAAAATCTCTCTTGATGTACGTGTGATCAAGCGTGAAAGGCAGAAAAATACTTATACTTATAACGAGAAAAAAGAAAGACGACAGAAAAAGAAAATAAGAAATTCTATATTTGAATGGAAGATGCCAACAGGAAGCAATCTGAACGGCGGCGACAAGAGACACGATTTTGCTACACACATTTTGCAAGTTGATATATGCGAATGAGGATGAAAAATGAAGAGAAGCAAAGAGGGAGAGAGAGAGAGAGAAAAGACGCGGGAGGGGGTTTGGGGAGGGAGAGAAAAGAAAGAGAGTGAAAATACGAATAGCATGACAGGAAAAACAAAGATTAGTTTGTTTTCATAAAAGAAAACAATAGCTAATGACTCTCTGACAATAAAGCTTGACAAGTAACTGATAGTAAATATATCCAATGCGTATGATGAATACTCATTTATATAATCACTTAATAGGTGGAAAAAATACTATTACCATATTCTTTCATCGAGAGAAAGTAGATGAAAAGAAAAAGAAAGAAAAGCATAAAATGTTCATTGTTTGCTATTTTGATTAATGCTAAATCACGTAGACTCTTAATCGAGTATTGCCTATTTCGGATGTGATCGAAATTATTCGAATATCGTTATGGAAATTTTATTTTTTCAATGTATTTCTTCTTTCTTCACATATTGATCTCGTTTGAATTACTCGATTAGATCGATTGTTAAAACTGCGGGGCGTGAATTAAGTGCGCATGTATAAAATCGATCTAGGAAGATTTTTTCGTCGAACTTACTGGACGAGTGTCATCAACACCAGAGCCACTTGACGATGTTGTAGACTTTTTCAATGCTCGAAATGTGTCACGCCAGAGTCCTTTCATACTTTTGATATTGCGTTTTTGCGCATCTTGCTCACTTTCGCCTATACTACTCATCGAATGTCGATGAGATTTAAGCAGTTCTTGCTAAAATACAAAATGAATAGAATATAATTAATACAAGTAAAGTCAACGTAAAAATCAAAAAACGAGCAACATACACGACAACAACATTGGCAAATTGACATACTTTCAAGCAAGTATGAATATGTCTCGTTTTTTTTTCTCTTCCTATGTATGTTTCAAATCGTTAACTACAATCTGTTGTTTCATTGAAAATCTATATGAAGTTCTTTTTTGTCTGTATCATTAACGCCTAGGCATACATCATAGAAAAGCTATGTGACAGAAGTTGCAAAGCAAAAATAATACACAACGAATGAGTTTTAAAGGGCACAAATATAAAAATAGATGAAAATAATCTATGTCTAAGTTTAATCTACTGAATATCAATGTTGCTTTCTATATTTCTTTAAGCGAAATTACTCAAAGAAACTATCAATATCCATGACAAGCCTTATATTTGAACACAGGGATAAAGTAAATCATATACGCAAGGGAGAAATTATTCAACAAGACATCTACCCTTAGCCAACCATCCCCTCGAAGGAATATTAGCTTTCTTTTTCTTTCATGATGATTACTTACTCGTCATATGTATAGAAAAAACTAATCACATCATATATGAGTTTATGTCAGACTTTATAGTAGTTGAAAAATGAGTGTTTGAAACACATTCCGAAGTTAAAGAAATGTATGCTTAATAACTACGTTAATGTATTTATTTCTTACCCTTCTATTTCTGACTGAAGTGGTATGCGAGACTAAGCCTATTTATATTCCTATAGAAATCATCAGATGTATGATAAATGTTTGTAGTACTTCAAATAAACTGTATCATTTTTCTTTTCGATGAAATCATCTAGTGTACGTTTGAGTTATCATGATTTGTTATCATGCTGTGACTCCGCCCTATAAGAAGAAGAGAAGCCGTATCTAGAAGAAAACAACATTTATTTACATTAATAGTCTGAAGCTTGTCTTCGAAATATAGAAGATCATTTTTCAAGTCAATCTGATTTTTCTTTGACTTCATGTAAGAACTTACTATATATAGATGGTAATGACAAAACTTGAATTACATAAGTTGCCTTTTATTCTTGTTTTGTTTTGTGCAAGTCAATTGTCAAAAACAAATTGGTATAGTCGTCGTCGATTATTTGGTTATTATTCTCCTAATATACACGCATACTTTTATTGTACGATGATGTCAGAGACTTATGCATAGGGGCATATTGTCGCAAGTCAGCAAGAAGAAAAGAGTGGTGAATGTGTTAATAGACAACAACAAGAAAGGCAATGTTAGAGCCCAGCAGATGAGAAAAAAACTGGCGATTAATCAAGCTGATGGATTTGTCAAGCGCTTTTTGTATTCCTTCTATTGGGCCTATATTTGCGGGCATGAGTTGTTATCGTTTGTTGCGCTCGATCGCATTATATCGATCTATATCGAGCGTCTGAATATATATATATATATGCTCATTTAATGCTTAAGCATTCGTCGTGGCATTCGACAAAAACGTCTTACAAAACATAGATATATGACAGATGGATTCTTGTACATAACAAAAAGGAAAGCGAACCCAATAAGTTTGTTGTTCCTCTTCCTTACTTAATTCGACAACAACAGATTTCATTGACTTAATCACATTCCTCGTTATTGCCAAGATGTATTCACGTAGTGAAGATACGAGGAAGTTCGAAAGTGTGGTTGTTTTTACTATATAATGATCTCATTTATATAAAAACAAACGACTCTCACGACGAGAGAATATTTATTTCTTGAGCAAACTTTGATATTACATCTTATGTGTCAAAGTGGTCATTGCCATTTGAAAGAAGGATAACGATAGAAGAAAAATATCATTGTTATAAACAAATGTCATGGATTTTCTTTTTCTTTTCGTTTTGTTTATTTAATTGTTATGTTTTTTTTTTGACCTTGTCTATCGAGCGTAAAAGCAAACAAATAATATAATGGTAGAAAATTTATTTACCTGTGCTAATAATACAGATTCTTCAAGATCAATCAAACGTAGGTGGTGCTTTTTTCTCATAACATTTTGTAATTGATTGAGTGCAATTCTCTCTGATCTAAAATTATATGAATACAACTCTATCATCACAAGGAAGATGCTTCTCTTGATTTTGTTTGATGCTTTCCTCATGTATTTGTTTTGTTTTCCCTGTTTTGCACATGAATAAATAATGCACTTCGAACTGACATGAAGAAGACAAGATATCGTTAATGATTATTTTCTTCATGTCATTAGGGGTCAAGAAAATTGGCAAAAATGCTTAGGTTCATATGGAAGAAAACATAGCAGATACGGGTTGATGTTTGCTTTCTTTCACTTACTGTTGTTGATCTTCATGCTGTTGATGATGTTTTGTTGATTTATTAATAATAGATAATAATGTTGACTTTTCCTTTTTTATTTCTTTCAAGCGTTCAGCTGTTTCTCTGCAGCGCGATGATAATTGTGTTTGAATAACTGGTGCTGCATAAACAATTAATTGGTCCGTCGTATGTGGTGATAAATGTTGTAGCTGAGAATTAAATGTAGCTAATTGCTTGAATGGAGATTGAAATGATTCGAATTCAATATGAACTGGTGGTGTTGACGAAGCATTAGTTGCATCATTTATTGAACATATGTAATTTTCCAATTCTTCCTGTGGATTTGTTGTAGAACTAGTTACAACAAAGGATTCAAAACTACGATGGCGTTGCTCATGCTAGAAAAAGTAGAAAAAGAAGGATTGCTTTCCTTTTCCGATTTGTTCAATTCATTTAATATGATTGTCAATAGTTTTAGCATTGTAAATGATATTAATAGTCCATAAGAAGGAAATTCGCATCATTCAATATTTGATATATTGAAAAAGAAAATCTTTTCATACGATGATATTTTTATTGACATAAATAAACCAATGTTGACTACTATACTATCTATGGATAGAAATAACTTGGATAGATCGTTCTTAATTTAGGTTATGTTATATTCTAGTGTGTTATGGAATAGAAATCTAACGATCTTTATTACTGATTTACATAATCATTAGCGGATATGAATTGCTTTCTTAAGTTAATTTGTATTTAATCAGAATATAGAATAAGTCAATAAACAATCCGATTCTTTTATCGATGTCGTACGTCAAGCTTTCGGCACATCATTATGAAAAAAAAAAGTAGAGGAATCAAACAGGTAGATTTATACAGTTAGTTTATAGCCGACATGATTGATGTTCTAAGAAAAGAAAAATGGATGCATATCTAAGTATTAGAAATCGAAATGAATTAATGATATTACAATTTAATGATCTCCATGAGAAAATATTTAAGAGCTTTATAGAAGAACCACTCCAATAACTTTTACTTTTAGTCATCGAGATGAATATGTAAGAAGTAACTCGAGTGTTTTTATCTAAATTATCGTTTGTAGTAGGCAGTACACTTGTGCATTTGATTGCACAATGCTTGAGAAGTGAACGTTCACCATCTTCATTCTCTTAAACATGTAAGCATGTACTATAAAATGTGACAAAATATTTTATAAGCTTTGAACACGTTAGGCGACATAGTCCTGACCTAGTTTAGAAAAAAAAAGACGAATATCTGAAATTCATCAACATTTTTAATAGTATAAAGCAGAGATTAATTTATAATCTTCATCTTCATTGTGACATGTTAAAAATTCTAAGTAACACTTAACACATAAGATCAGTTCGTTACTAAGTGTATTTTTTATCCATGAAAAACAATGATGCTTATAGAACTTAGCTGAGATGTAGTGTTTATTATTCGACGAATCACATTCAACGAGAACATTCGGAAACAATTACCTGTTTGATCATATTATATTGTATGCTAATCGAAGTGCGTCTTCTATTTCTTTATAGTTTGGAAAAGAATTGTAAAGGTTTTTTCCAAAAAAAAAAGCTATTCATTATTGAAGACAACATATCTTCAGTTGAGATACTTCTCTTCTGAACCGAGAGAAACTATTGCTGTACATAGAATGATGATCGATAGGCATTGATTAGAAATCGTTTCTCACTAAAACAAACAGTGAATATGCTGTTTTGTGTTGACATTTTTTTTCAATCCATTGAGTTTTAAAATAAGAGTCATACTTGAAATACTTTTAACGATAAACAGATTTCGGCTATGTTATAGAAATTGTGACATAGACAACTGGTTGAAACAAGTTTAAAATCACTTTTTCTTAGTTCATTTCAGTGTACTACGTCGTTCGTCGATGATTATTATCTAGTTCTTTCTCACTTTACACACACGCAATTACTAACGACGATTCAATCGACAAAATTGAATCGAAACTAAAGACTAACAATTAAATAACTGAAACTTATCGCAAAGAAAAATGAAGATTACAGAGAATCTTTGTTTTTATAGATCTGTTGAAATACTTAGGCAATGAATTTCATTCTAGAAATTTCTCATGCATATGTTTCAACTAAAATTTAAATCAACTTTAACTACTCGTTAGTTTAATTTCTTGTTCTAAAGGCTTGAACGTTCAATAACTGTGTCGTCATTTTTCTTTTGATGATTATTTTTACAACCTATCCATCGCAAGTGACAATACAGAATAGAAAATGGAGATTAATCTCTTCAACACCACTTCGGAAATAGTCATTCCATTGAGTATGGAATTGATTTTAATCATTAGTAAGTGGCCAATGCAATTGTCGATTACAGCTCGTAGTTAAAATTTACACACACGAGAATAATCAAAGGAAACGTTGATAACATAGATCCATTCATCTATATGTTAAATTATCATTAAAGTATAATTATAGCTCGTCTCGACTAGAATAAGCATACGAATGATTCAATGATGATTAAATTTCATCGCCAAAATTTTTCAGTGAAAATTAATGACACAACATGATTAGTACAAAATTTGACATTTTACAGTTCTAGCAATCTCGTACAAATGTTCCAGTGACTTTCTTTCTAAACTAAGCCATGTTACCAATCATGTAAAATCATAGTTTTTAATTGATCTTTTGAGAATTCGGAAGTCATGAAAAAAAATCATCTCTCATTAGTTTGTGAAGCAATCTAGTCGTAACAACCAAATATTGAACATCTACAGGATAAGACAAAACATTGATAAGTCGCTTTCAAGATTGCTATGATGTCAATTTGTAGACTTTCTTAAGTTATTAATTGACATGATAACCAGTCAGGCTGATGGTTTATTCAAGGATTTATTTATGCTAGTCAAAGTTTGCTATATCCTGAATATATTTAGTAATGGAAAAGAAGAAGAACATAAAACAACAAACTGATAGCTGTCAGGATGGAATTTCATGCAATTCATTTGCCAAATACGCAATCGTATGTAGCAATAGTGCTAGAATTACACTGTGCTTTTTTGATAATGCGCATTATCTGAGTTCTATTCATCTTCTCTCAAATTCGGTGCATCCTCAAAAGTTATTATTCGATTGAATCCGAAAATAGCCTAGAAAAAAAGTAAATTAATTGACTTCCTTTTTCATTCTTTGCTTTTCAATTACAAATCCATTGAAATTTTTTATAAAGACATCAAATGCATTGATTACAGAACCCATTTTGAGTTCTACAATAACGACAATAGTTGAACACTAATGAATTTACAATTCGAAAATAAACCATTATCTAATCACATTCATATAATATCTTCTTGTTTTATGTATATATATATATATATCTGCAATACTCACATAATAATTCAGTTACCATACATGAGTGTAATCTGTCTGTTTCATGGATGGAAGATAAAATGAACCTGTTGCACTCTGAACACAAGCACTAATCAAGACTTGATCAATCTTCACTCAAAAGAACTAGAAGATCGCCATGAATTTTTTCTTCAGGCGAAAACGTCTTAATGTAGAAGACAACTCACATGATGTTACATTTCTCATTCGATCGTATAATCTATAGAATCAATTAGCATTTGAATTTTCATGGCGAACAATTTCAATTTGCAGTAATAATATAAATTTGACGATTCTCTTCTGTGAATGGCCCGCTCCTATAGAGAGTACACTTACAAGATCTTACGATCACAATTATGTAGTAGTAAAGACGAGATTCATGTTGAAACAATGGAACACAGTGAAGACTCTTTCATTTAAATCAAAACTATCACACTTGACAGTATAGTCAATCTATGAAATAATTTAGACATGTGAATATTTATTCGTTTCTTTTTAATAGAACATCGAGTCTAAGAAAGTAATATGGACGAAAGTATATCAAATATACGAGATTTTTTAATCCTTGGGAAACAATAACAATTATATGAAGAATCAATACGATATAAATACTCGTCTATACCGAATTACTTCTCACAATTCGATTAAATCAAGTTGTATTTTCAATATAAGTATTTGGCAAAAAGATAAAATTTAGATGCTCATATTAGAATAATAATAAGACTTATGACTGCTATTTAGTGAAGACTAAGTGAAGGAAATGAATATCCTATAAGACAATAGAGAGTGGAAAACTTATTAGAAAGCATAGTAGCAAATATCTACAGTCGATTCTGTGTGTATACACAGACAGACGGAAAAGAAGCCATTTGAACTTACATAAATTTATGAATCTATACAAAAAAAGCAACATGCAAGAGAAAGAACTCTAATAGAGTTAATATACATGAATATCCTGAGAAACACATGTAGATAAAGTTGAAATGATGACATTGTGTAACACAATTCAACTGAAAGAAATGCATGAATGCTGTTTTGTTTTGTACGGATCGACGTCATATTCTTTTCATATATACGACACAACACAGAGAAGATGTCGCTAAAGTTCTATAGATGGACTCAATAAATGAAAAGTCAAAAACAAAACAATTATCGAAAGAAAGATCATGATTAAAAATAACATCACTGTTAGAGCTGTCTCAGAAAATCACATCATGCTAATTGGAGATGTACGAAATTTTTTGAGCATGTTCTATTTATTGTACAACAATGTATTCTGATATGTCTGTCATGCTACAGGTTTCATTTGTTCGCTTCATTGATTTTCTTAGATGAAAAAAGATAATCACGAGTATATGTAAGAAGTAGAAACTAAAAGGAAAGCGATGATAACAATCGAAAAATTTCATAAATGAAATACTTCTATTGGCATAAAGTATTTGATCATGCCAGATCTCTTCCGAGTTCTCAACACCATGTAATTATAACAGAGCTACAGAAAAACAAACCTGAGGTGACACACATAGAGGCGCTAATGAATCAAGTTCATGGAGAAACTATAGGAAAATATGTGATATTTACTTCAAATAGAGGAAAAATGGTTACTTGACGCAGTTGACATTTGCAACAACAGAATTGAGAAATCAACTTTCGTAGTATTTTAGTTTTTAGGTCTTTTCTCCGTAAATAATATACATCCTAGGAAGATTTAGAATGGATTAATACAGAACATGGTTTTAAAATTATGGCCAGGTCTGGAGAGCAACCTAGCAGGCATTTAACAGATTGGCTGTTTTTGTGTATGTCTTGTTCATATAATTTGATGTAGCTGTTGGTTGCCAGAAAAGTTATCGCTAAACTGGCTGTTACCCGTGTAATTATTACATTAGTTAGTAGCTTAAAAATATCTAGATACTGGCGTCAACAAAATCTGGACAACACTTTATCAATTGCGCTTCGCTTTCATGGCCAATTAGATCGATGGCATGTCAAACAAAACATATTTGCAAGTCGGAGGCGACTAATTTTATTCAAATGGCAGCTTGGGACGTAAACGAATGAAAAAACACGATCGTTCGATATGTTGTATCATTGTTTTTATTTTTATTTAAAACGTCTTCGAATGAATTCTCATCGATTCCGTAATAGATATACTACTAATCAATCCATTTATATATTTTCATAATAATAAACAATATTGTTACTACGCATGTTTTGTTTCGATAGTCTAACGTGTTGCTTCTATTTCTATAAATAAATCAGCATACCTATCATAGAATAATCCAACAAATTTGCATAATCTAATTTAATAGTTTCAGAAAACTAGTAGCCTCTGTCTAACGATAGAATGAATCCCTTTTATGAAAAGTTATGCGAGCTTTCGATTACTTGACAAAAATGACAATCATTATTTCAACATGTATATCTCATGTTGTTAATGTAGTAAGATAATAAATCTTGATGTATCAAACCTCAGGATATTTAAATAGATCTATTGGCAACCGTCTATAATTGTCCAGGATGAAGCTGCCCAATAGGATGCTGTAAGATATCGTAAAGTGTCACAATCCCAATTTTCCGACTAGTGCCACGGTCATTCCAACACTTTTCGACATCCCAACAGCTTCCTCTTGAAATCCAACATTAAGGATTTCGACAATTTTCAACGGATCCGACAGTTTTCCGATAGGATCTCATAGGGTCCGACAGTCGAAGCAGCCGTCCTGGCTAGTCTGTCAAATTCGTTGTCAAATTTTTCAGACATCAAACTTCTTTTCATTATTCATCATATAATTGTCGTCATCTTTACCCTCGATCCATGGCAATATGATATTTTACTAATTTGTTTGTTATCATTTTCCGCCTTGCAGACACATACACAAAACCAATTAATTTTTTTTATAAGATCCTTTCTTTCATAAAAGAGAATAACATCGTTAAACTATGAAATTTATTCAGTATTCGTGTATGTGAAATATATTATGCATACATAGTTAAATCAAATGCTTATCCCTTTTAAAATTGAATCATTCAATATTTTAATTGATTTTATTTGTGCTTATGATAATTACGAAATTATATATTCATTCAATCCTACTACATACACTGATTTGGTTTTATGTAAAAAAGCTGTAGAAAGAAAATTAATGACGAATAGACACTGATATAACTGTATTCGAAACAAAAGTTAGTATCCAAAATTTGAATATGTCGTCAAAAAATAAAATTGATGTCTTTTTCTCTTCGAGTATTGTTCATAATAAGTCTCTTGATGAAAACATACAGGTATTCTATGAATGACTTATAGTGAATCGATACTTTAAATGATCGATATATCAAAAGTGACAGTAATAATCACAACTTACTAAATGTTTTATCGATGAGACTCTTGAGGAAAGTTACTTTTCATTTTTGTCAATGGTTAATGTTAATCATTATTACTATATAAAAATGTATTATTCTTGTTTAGTCAAATAAAACTTTTATCATACATACCGAGAGCATTACTATTTACGCATTCAATATCTTTTTCTTTCTTTTATCCTTTTCCCATATACCGCTGATATATGCAAGTGTCAAATTAAGCAAGATTCACCTGTGACTATAAATTGTTATGAGATTATTAAAACTTACATTTTTCCAGTGTTCATAGATAAATTGCAATTGTGGTGCGTAGTTTTCTTCCCTAAGAATTACGATAACGTTCGAATGACGAGACAGAAGTCGCACACCAACTATTAATATAAGCACTCCTACATCCTCTATTTTCTCTACATTGCATTACGTGCCTAGAATTGAAAATCTCAAGAACATCAAAAGAATAACGTGCAACGAACGCTTCGACTTTTCATGTTGATAGATTTTTCTTTCAAATGAATAATGTATTAAACTCGTGCTTCAAATCATGATAAAGTATTTCTATAATCCTTTTTGTATCATGCACTTGCGCGAACTCGATAAGAACTTCTAGAGCAAGTGCTATTCATTTGAGATTGTAATACGACACTCGAAATGAAAAATGGATACTGATGATATATTATTAATGAGAAAATTAATACTGATATTTTTGACGGCGTTTATGCCAAGTAATCTCTACACGACATGCATTTCGGGATGATCATCATCAAGCTGTCCATTATGAACGTTAATGAAAATATTGTAGGGAGGATAACATGCAAACAATTCTCCTAGGATTTGCGTCTAGTTTCATCGAGGAACCGATTGAGTCCCCACCCACTCTGATCTTTTATATTCCTATTGTCATACTTCTTTTATTTCAAAAGCATATTATATCTATATATAGTATGAAAATAGGAAATAGGCAGCATCTTGAATATATATATTTTTCTTGAATGATGAATATATAGTTGAAAGCTTAAAAGATGTATTAGAGAAAAAAGTGGTGTTTTTGTTCTAAAATGTAGTTTGAACCTAAGCGCCCAAGTTCTTCTCATACTTTTTTCTCTATATACTGCTTGTAACATGCATTAATGTATGACTAATTATTATGCATGATTTTATTATGAAGCGTACAACGTATAATAAAATACGCACCACATCGTACATTGAAAGGCGAAAATGACTTAGCTCTAAAAGGTTTCACGTGTTTTTATCACTTTTGTTACTATGCATAGGAGAATATTCGCTGTTGATTTATCAACATTAAAATACTTTTTATGATTATATTCACCTCTGTGTAGTCTGAGAAGCGGATAGATATTCATTAGAATAGTCTACAAGACATTCCATCTAAGATTTGAGTACAGCGCATTTCTTATTTATCTTTTTATTGATGGTTTTATTTTTCTTGAATTGAACAAATTATAAAGGCTCGTAATGATAAGACTACATGATTTCCTTTATAAGTTTGATCGGCTGGTGAAAATAGATCGTAGAGAAAAACAAGAACCTTCTGTTTTCATTGAAATTTCATGCTTTACACTTAATTGTCAGTCAAGATGAAAACATAAATGTAGTAGAGAAAGAAAACACAAAGATGAACTTGATAGGCTTTTCAATTCAACAAAAAATAATAATTGGAAGCTGTATGATAAGCAGGATATATTTATATTAAAAAAGGGAACGGAAGTCTAAGACAACTTCAAAAGAGTTGTTTATTTATTACACTCCGCCTAACCCCAACGGTAGAAACGCATCAAAACATTGTGTATTTATATTGATAATAACGCATATGTGACAACGATTTCGAATTCTAAGATGTGAATAAACATTTATCCAGCTGTTCTACTAGCTTCAAATTCTATGATTGAATGTTGAAAGTATTTGGATGTATAATAATGATAGTTCTTTTTTTTTTCATTAAACTAGTTCATCTAGACTAAATTTTTTATTAGATACCTTGAGGCATATGTTGAAATTTTTATCTCGTATGATTCTCATAAGAGCATAACACTAATAATTAAAAGATTTTTCTTTCGAATCTCATGAAACATATTCAAATACATGTTTGCTGAATTCTATTTTTATTTCGTTTATTAACGAAGACTTCCCGTTTCCTGTCACGATTGTGATAAGACGACAACATGTTGTTCATGGTTTTTTTTATCTCGCCTATTATCCATCTCTCACTATTTATATATAGCTGATTTGTCTAAGACCAATTCAATTAAAATAAATATCTCAAATACAAATAATTGAATTGTTGTTTATAATCCGAAGCATCTATTTTTATAAGAATCGACTAATGAAACTATGTTATTAAGTGAATTGATATAATCTAAACGATGTTGTTTTTTAAAAGTTCGAAATGTTCTCATAAATTGAACTTCGACTCACGTAGTTTTGTATAAGCGAAGCAATTAATTGCAAATTGTGACACACTGTATCAATAATTTCAATTTGTGATTGTTCCATTCCCTAGTTGAAAACATGTTTACACATTAATTTCATGATACTAGCATAGTAGTTTACTTGAAGAAGTTGTGGTAAAATATGATATTGATATTTTGATAAAAGACCATTAACGCCAGTTAACTCAATAACATATTGATTATGAGCACGATGAAATTCAGGCGTAACGCCAGAATCATCATAAGCTTTTGCATATTCCTCTTGTAACTAGAGTCAATTGAAAAATAAATAGTTTAATGAAATTCATTAATCTTATTTGACATTTTTGTCGATTTCTCTAGTTAGTTTTCTAATATCGGTAAACAAATTTTGCAGACGATAGAAAAACAATTATAAATTGTTTAACGGAGAGAAAATTGGAGACTAAAAAAACTCTAAATCGATTAGCCACTCGAATTCCTTTGAAAACTGTCAAGTACGTTATGTCAAATTTTTCTCTGTTCTATCTATGTCTACGTAGTAGTTATTTTTTATATGTGTTACGGTAATTTGAAGAATTTTCTTTCAATAATACTTTTAGAAGTCTATAGTTTTTACTTAATAAACTTGTCTTATTAATAAGTGATTGTTAATTTCAGAAAAATGATTGATCGACACATTTGCCTAGTTGCGTAAACAAAAGAAAATAAAAATGCTTGACTCTCATTCATCTCAGTTGTTTATATCACTTAGTTTTTAATGGATAAAATGAAATCTTAGAGAAAAAAATCAGGTCTTTTTCTATTAGTAGGACAAACTTCGGTAAAGAAATGAATACAAAAACAAACAAAGTCTGTCTGATCTTGATTGATAGAAGAAAAGAAAAGAAAAGAAACATTTCAATTTACTTCTTGCACAATTTCATGACTTTTTTCCAATACTTCGTTGAGATCACTCCGATGTTGTTTATTAATAGATAATTCCGTATTTTTATTTGTTAGAAAACTTGTTAATGGTGTACAAATTTCTTTTTCCATTAAACATGCTGTTTTTTTCAAAGTCTATTTAATATACATATTAATAGAGTCAAGATTCGAAAAACTTTTATTTCATTTTTCTCTTTACCTGGGATTCTAATTCTGATTCAAGTAGTAGCGATTCCCATAAGTCGTACATCATACCACCCAAGTGACATCTAATAATACATGAAACTCATTAATTTTATCTCATGTCTAATGAAATATACTTGACGCGAATTTCAGTTTCAGTTCTTCTTCGAAAATCACTTGTAAGTTGATGCAATTGTGATGATGCCAAGAAACATATTTTAGCCCATTGATTCGTAAAATCAGTAACTAAATTATAGTGAAATATTTAAATAAATACAAGAAAAAACTTGCTTTTCATTTTTATTAACTTAATTTAGTGAAGGCAATAGTCACTTCAGCATATTCAATTAATTTATGCCATACTTGAGGATGAGACAAATCAACAAAACTTAGTCGACGTCTACTACTGTTCGCCATATGCTTTATCTAAAACTGATACAAAGAAAAACATACAAATGCACAAATCTGCTGGATGCAAAACAAAATGATAAACAGTAATAATTAATTGCTTATGAAGAAAATAAAAGCCATCGATCGAATCCTTAAAAGATTAACAAGAGAAACAGAAAAGAGAGAGGGTGAGAGATAGGGTCCTATTTATTAACATCTTGTAGAGAATCGATTCTATATGAATGCGTCCCTTTTTTTTCAAGAGTGCATAACATAGACTAAGATCACGTTCTCAATGGAAGATATATGAAATATTTCTTTTCTTCATTCGTTATTTTGCCTTCTTTTCATCTTGGATTCATATTTTCTTCGGCTAATACTCGGGCGAGCAAGCGTACATGATGATGGTGTCAATCATTTCGCTCCCGAATGCTGCCGATGTATTCAATCCACTATCACAATCCCTTTTTCTCTCGACTGGTTAATGCTTCGGTTACATCGTTGTCTTTTGTATATGAGTTCATTTTTCTGCACGTACTCCTCCTTATTTTATTTTTCTTTTGTTCTGGCTTTTGCGTGACACGATCTATTTGAGTTGTGATATTCAAGTTGATCAACACACTAGTAACGCCATATTCCTTCGAAGATCTCTTTGTTTTCTTTTTATTGAATAGATTTAATGTAATTATTCTTGATTATTGTTTGTCTGATGGGCTTGTTTCGTGTAACTTTAGGTTTCAACATGCCCGCGGTAATGATCTATTTTTAACTAACTCTATATAAATTCATATGAACGGTAAAATCTCAATGGAGCTATATAGAACAACAAGGATAAAATTACACATCAGTGAACATCATCTACGACAATGTATCGGACGATCGTATTGATATAAAACTATGAAAAAGGACAAATTTCGATAACAATTCGGTTATTATTGATTAAGTTGATGATTATTAATGAAAGAAATGAATTGTTTTGTATGAAGAATCCAAGCATAAACTAGAGAGAATATACAAAGTAAAAACATATATAATTCAAATCACTAGTGACGAAAAGAATGCTATCATTCTCATCAAATTTTCTTTTCAATGTGACTGATATTTTCTATGTTATATTACAGCTAGTACACTATATTTCATTCTAGTAGTCATTTATTTTCAAAGAAACACGATACTCAATTTATCTTAATACAAGCATACTTATTATGGAATCAGTGTCACTGAGAGACGCTACTCTTTCTTTTTATTTAGAGTGACTGTAGTATTTATAATAGTAAGTTGTTTTCATTCATAAATGTACAAAATGCCATTATTGACATGGCATTACCATTAGTGTTTTTGTTTGAAATTCATTAAACGACTTAAATACAACTATTCAGCACTACAATGCCATCGTCTAAAATGTTTGCTTTTCTCGTTAAATAAATGCATGAAATTATAAGAAGAGTTTTGGTAAAAGAAGTTACTCAAAACATTACACACAAGGTTTCGGGTCTCTGTTTATTTTAAGGCAAAATGTTATGTTTTCTATTAATAGTCGATGAATATTCCCTTCAAAACTAATAATCAAAGTGAAGATCAATAAACAATGTAATTTTTGTTTTCCACTATAAGTCCATTATGTACGATCATCGTTGCTATGACATTAACATGACATTTTTGTTCGTCCATCAGATTCAAAATACGTAGTACGTACTGTTTGTAAGAAAATACTGTATATAAATCGTTACGCTCGTTCGTCCTTTCTCGGTTCTCTTTTTTTTCTCGTACATGGGTTTACGATTATATATCCGTTCGTTCTTTTTCTTTTCCTCACCTTAGCCGACGAGTAAAAGAAGGGTAAAAGAAGACGCATGCTTGTTCTGTGCACATATGTATCAGCCGCACCCTCGCACACGACTCCTGTACATAAAAACATTAATAACATTCGTTGCCTTCATGCCCTTCTCAATCTCATAAACACAAACTTGTACTTTGTCCTTGTCAGAAAACATATAAATACGTTTGTGTAGTACGTATTTTCTCTCACATATTGCAATAGTTCGAATCATAGTATTCAAGAGCATTCAAAATGGCTTCAATGAATTATTGCTTTACTGTATGTCGTGCAGCTGAAGAACAAGTTCAACAAAAAAGTCATTCCAATGCATCATCACCAGCGGTCGACATACCGAATTCGTCGTCACCTACACCCGGTGCTTATTTCTTTGGACGGTTTTTCTCGTTTAGTTTAACTCCACCAACATCTGCATCATCGCTAGAAAATCCATTTGTTGTCCAAGCAACGAGTCTTAATGATAATAATAATAATAATGAAAATATCTAATTGAATTTCCATTATTAATGTAGTTAAATTAACATTTGATTAGTCGAAAATTATATTTCGTTATTTGCTAAACATCAGATAGAAGAAATGGACAGAATAACAATTTGGAGACTTTTATTTGAACATTTAAGTCGAATATGGCACTGTTTGTTTCCGTTTTTTTAACTGTATATACATCTTTAGGTCTTGATCATTTTTTTTCTTCGCTGTAAAACGAAAAAAAACAACTTACCGACTAATAAATTATTGCATGTCTGGAGTCATATTTTACATCGTCATTCTTTCATTGTTCAAAAATGAACTATAGGCTCGTTCTGAGTAAAAGAAGAATAGATTCACAGATGATTTATTTTGAAATATATAATAATTCTTCTTAACATGAAATAAATGGATGGAAAGTCTGAATAGATAAACAGTTGTTTTTCCTATTATTCTTTATTATAGTTAGCAGAACGGAAGTAGAAGAACGATATTTAAGTCCTCTTTCGACAATATATTTTCAACGTTTTCTGTTTATAGATATATATTATAACTAAGCAAGACATCAAAGTTGATTGAATTGAGTACGTTGCATGTAACTTTAGTAGAAAATGAATATGCTTAATGCTTTTTTTTATTGTTCAATACAGAGAAAAACAATATGTGGCGGTAAAGACAAGAATAACGATGATGACAACAGTTACCGATTGCAACGGTAAAATATTGAATCGATGCATACACATGTATATGTCTCATTCTATGATGAACCAACCATTAGATGTTGTCTCTTTCCACAAGAAATAAATACGCACACGTCACTAGGCTAGGCTAGAAAGAAAACGAAGCCGATTAAGAGAAGCTATCATGCGTATTTTCTTGTCTTAAAGAAAAAAAAATGAGGAAGAAAGCGAACAAAGACAAACCAAAACACGATCATGCAAATAATAAATGTACAAAAAACAGGAGGGAAAAACGCAATAGATTTTAATTAAATATTATTGTTGTTGTTATTTTCTTTTAGGTGTTTGTTTTTCAAGCATAAGAATTTTATCTGTTAAATTCAATTTTTCACGTTCTAATTGTTCTATTGTATTACGTTGTTCTTCAACTTTAGCTGTTTCAGTTATTAATTGTTCAAGTAATTGATTATTAACATTAGGAATAGTTTGCGAAATAAGTGTTGGTTCGATCTGTTCAGATTTATTATTAACTAGAAAAACAAAGAATCTACCCATGAAAAAGGAAATCATTTCATCGATCTATGCTTATCAACCTGTTGTCGATGAATGTTCAGGAAGTTTGTCTAGAAGTATACTGTCTGTTTCATTATCATTCGTAGTTGCTTGTAATAATGGTGAAAGTAATCCACTCTCTTCACCGAATAAATCTTCGATCGATGTACCATCAGGTAAATTATCAAACATTAATTCCCGAATATTATCAAGTGAAGATTGAATATGATCAACATCACCTGTTATATCATCTAATGAAAAATTATTTTGATCTGTCGGTGGATCGAGTTTATGTTCTTGTGAATATAATGTTGAGTTTAATGTTGGCGATATTGCATGTTCATCAATTGAATGATGTTGATTTTGTTGAAATTGATTTGAAACAAGAATTCGTTCGTCGTTGGATAATTTTGGAATTAGAATTGTTTGAATTGAATTTCCAGGAGACTAAGAGACAGAAAGTAACTCATTAATGAAACTTAGTTTCAATTATCATTTTATATGAATAATCAATCATATCTCTATTGTTTTGGTTTTCTCACTCTCTAGAGATCTATCTATTGATGTTTGTATCTACTTCTTTTGTTAATAAATCAAAGGCAAGCATGCTAAAATATAATAGTACTGTTGATTTTTTGTTTTGCAAAAATTCAAAATATACAATTCTGATATTTGATAAATAACTTAGAATGAATGTGTCTCGCGATGGATGAATAAATTCTATAGAGATTATTTAGTTCGAACTACATCATGAATAATTTGATAAGAAGTCCTTCGCTTAGTTCATTGCTGGGCAAACATTGCGTGTCAATACTAAATTTTCAATGAATGTCATTAGTTCTCTAAGGAAAACTAATTTTCTAATTTCGACTCGAAGTTTTCCATTAAGATACATCTACAAGAGAGTTATTTATTGGCTTATTTCTTTCCTTGGATATGACTGTTCAATCCTAGAAATATTTTTAGACAACGATAAAGTTTTATTGTAAAGTATTCATCGATGCTTTCAAGGTATAGAAAGATGTAAGTCAAATTTTCATTGTTACTCTACTTGAAAGACAATAAAAGCGATATTATTTCATTTGTAACATGAAACAAAATGTCATTGGAAAAGCTTCAATTTTCCTAATTAGCTGTCCATAGAAGTAGTATTCGTTCAGTTAATTAAATTAGTCATACATTTAAATGAAGTAGTACAATGTTTCGATACTTTCTTTTACCATATAAATTATAAAATTCTTTTTTTTTTTCTTTGAAAGAAATAGTTCTTGGCGAACGTGGAAATATCTACCAAAAGAATGTTTTCATTGAAGATTCTACACAGAATTTTAAATTAAATATTCATGCTTCTCAAGAGACAACCAAGATATTTATTCATGCTAAAAATTTTGTCAATTTATATTATGTATCGATAGAGATCATTTCAGAGCTTGAACATTTTTCAACGCATATGATTGATGTACATTCATAAGTGATGACATGTACTAATAAGTAGTTAGCGAAACTATTTCCTTCATTCATCTTCTCGTTTTCTGATCAATGAATGACAAAATGCTAGAAGAAGTGAGACATTGAAAT
Source organism: Rotaria macrura (assembly GCA_900239685.1). Taxonomy (NCBI): domain Eukaryota; kingdom Metazoa; phylum Rotifera; class Eurotatoria; order Philodinida; family Philodinidae; genus Rotaria; species Rotaria macrura. The sequence continues at coordinate 134,651 of OENT01000169.1, forward strand.
TGACGATGAAGTTTTACGTTTCTTTTCTTGTAAAAGATCATGCTCAGAGTGGTTGGTGATGTTGATCTATCTCGTAAAACTACAAGTTAATTTTTAATATGCTCATCGTTTTCAATCTTAGTCTAACTGTTCGATCCCTCATTTTAATACGTATCCAAATGAACTATGTTATTGATCTTCATGGGAAATCAAGAACTCTAAATCTTAAGGGATGAATAAATTTTTAACACAACACGTTCTATCAAGCATTACCGTTTGAATATTTGTTAAATTTGTTGCTTGTGTTTGATCAATATTTCCTATTTTCTCATTGGTACTGTCAGTATTCAAGAAAAAATCTTCTATAAACGAATGTGCTGAATGATCTTCGTTCTCGATCTGCGGGAAAGTTTGATTTTTTTGAAGAAAATTTCTTGAATCATTTCCATTTGGATTTAGAAGTTTATTTTTTAACGTTGACCATTGGTAGTCATTTTGTTGCTGATAAGTATCATCTGAACTTTGAGCCGCTGCTGGTGGTGATGGAACAAGATCCACTAATGGTGGTGTATTAGCTGTTTGAACCCATCCACTTGTATCATTATCTGTTAGTTCGTTGATTGTTATACTTTTTTGTCGATCATTATTTGGCAAATGCGAATATAAGTGTTGTTGTTGCTGTCGCTGTTGTTGTTGTTGTTGTTGTTGTTGCTGTGTGATTGTCCGTTTCCTTGATTCTTCACCAAGCATCAATGCAGTTTGTTTACGTTTAAGTGTATTCGTTATTGGCAAACCTGTTTCAGTCAATATTAAAGGCACAGTATTTATATTATGTGAAGCGTCTTCTGTTTGCGGATCGAGTAAATGAGGACTGATGACTTTGTGTGATACGGACTGTTGAACTAGTTGCTTATTAGAATGTATTGAATTAGTTGTTATAAAATGTACGAGAAATTCCATTAGTTTTGAAACAATCTGTTGTTGTTTAGCATGCTTCTGTCTCAATGAACCAATTTCACCCCACAGTGCTTCATTTTCAGTTTGCATATATAACAATTTATCACTTAGTGATGTTTGTTTAGAATGTAAATTTTGTACATCTTCAAGTAAACGCTTTAATTCGATAGGACGATTCGATTTTGAATCGACATAATTTGCTGAAACAAGTGCTGATGATGGATGAGAACCTGAAATGATCAAGATATCATGTTATTAGTATTATTTTTTCGGAAAATCTTTTGTATAAACTCATTTATGATGAAAAACAAGACGAATCAATACCTGTTTGTGTCGTAGTTTTTTGTTGATTGTCTGGTGCTCGTCTTTTTATTAATTCTAGAAGAGAATCGTGTCCTCGTATAAAATATGGATGAGCAAATTCAATATCATCTCTTTCAACTTTTAATGAACCATGTTCAATAGTTGACAGCTTACGAAAACCATACATATTTAATTGACGTATAAAAGATGCAAAGTTATTATGTTTAAAATATCTGGGTAGAATTTCACGTGAGAAACGTGATTGATCAAATACATGAAATGATACACCCGACGAATCCCATGCAATAAGATCATCACATGATGAATCATTGACAAGAGCCCATAATTTAGCTAAAAATGCTGTAATAGAGGTTTGTGGTGATTGATTTGAATGCTGTGCATATTCTCCATGAATACCATCATCTATACTTTTTGAATTCATATCTAAAAATTTGCAAATAAAACCTTTGTAAATTTCATTGTTCGTCTTATTTTATGTGTGCAAAAACCATAAATATAATTAATGTGCAAACAATATGTCTGTTTTATGTTAGTTTCATATATTGTTATTAGTACAAGTTCTAGAATTGTAGATATTCTTCGACAAAGACTTGACATCTGTAAGAAAAGTCATTTTGTCAATTTCTTACTAGAAAACAATGGCAAAGAATACTGGGATAGTTCAAAAAATGAAACTAGAAGTTACGATTTGGTCATTTGTTTTTAAGAATGAACGAATAGAAATAGCATAATTATGATACACTTGAAGACAACACAGTAGCACGCATTCTTTTGAGTAGAACAACGTGATCAGTAATTGGCCGATGAATTTTTTTCTTATTAAAGTTACTGTATGATGTAACAAACATGTCGCAATTGTTGTAGTAAGAAATTTGTTTATGCTTCATCCCAAATACTTCAAAGAATCGAAATTCAACATTTTACTTATGTTTCTTGATTCAATTCAAGAGGTTCGACTTTCAGATAGAGTGAAAGTATTTTTGGGTTTTGACTACAAAAATCAAGCTCAAAAAACTATACTTTTAGTATCTAAAAATTATATTTTTCGATAATCTTTCGTACTCATATTTCATAAGTTGGTAAAACAGGTACATGTTCTTTTCACAGCAATATACTCTATATTGGCATAAGTTGACAGTAGATAGATGTTTACATTACCTCTTAATCGGTAAGAGTAACGAAGAATTTGAGTAAAAGAAACAATTATGACATCTGAAAAAGTCTGCCAAAACTGCTTAAATAAAGCTCTTGAAGAAATATGAAAACCAAATTTTATTATAACTCATTCGATGACTTTAGCTAAGGATTTAATTTGATCGAACACAAAATAAATCTAAAGATATTCGTTTTATTATTGAAAATTTGAATGTTTTTATCATGTTTACAATCTCACGTACTTTAAAATAAGTTCCATGAAAATATCAGAGATATCTCACTCGAAATCTTTCGAATGAATGACACACTCAAATTGTCAGTATTTATCACAGTCGATCATTGTACTGAACGTACTGAAATAAATGATAGTCTGCATATTTTCTCAATCATTCTATCAGTTTTCTTGAATTTGAACTAAATTCATTACTGAAAAGGTGCAAGATATACAAATTTCTAGCCGAAATGTATCCTTTTTCTGTCCATTTTATTCTAGTGGCAAAATACTTCAAAAACTGTTCTATCGTATCGTTTCAGACGGAGTCAAATTTATCATAAACGAGTATTTGTACAAAGAAAAAATCTAATTATTACACATCAACTATGAAGGCATTGGGTTTGACGTGATCGATTGAATCAAGCTGAGTTCGAAAAATATTCGAAACGATCGAGACTGTTTCTATTGATGTAGTGAACATTTATTCTATCAATAATTAAGAGAAAAAACAAAGAATTGATTCAATCTATCGAACTTTTGTAGTCTTATCGATTTTCCAAGAACAATGGAGACGATAGTTCGAAAGTCTTGTCTTTTTGAAGAACATGAGTAAAGTACAGTTAGTTTTTCTCGAAAAAGATATAGAGAATTTGAAGTTCTATAAAAATACTTCTTTATGATTCCAGTATTTGCGATCGGGTGATCATAGTGTGCAAATACATTGCATTTTGAGTGAGAAACGTTTTTGCATATATCATCTTTTCACTACTGTTTCCTTCTAAATCTATTGCAAAAATCGATTCCTAATTTTTTAAACAAGGAACCATTCTTTGAAAAGTTACCTTGCATTGAAATCGCTTAGCATTGCTTTTTGAAGATTTTGGCATAAAATCTCGATAATGAAACTCAACGAGGGTATCAATAGTATAAATAGAAGAAATCGTGTGTCCTTCGATGTGTATCAACGTGAAATTATTTTTTACGTATGCTATTCATATCAAAATAATGTCTGCAGTTCTCTATTATTGCGTCAAGATTTTCGTACTGATGAGAAGAGAAAAAACATTCTATTCCACAAATGTTTTTCTATGAAAATATTATATTACTAATTCACTTGCTAACCATTATATATGAGTGAATTATTCACTATGTCTAAACATGCAAGATTTTCATTTAGTTCTAGGGTAGATGAAATTCATTTCAAGTTTTAAGACAGAAAAAGAAAGGGACTATCCATTTGTTTTTTGGATGATAGTTATATCATTCAGTTAAGTTGACTAACTACTTGTCTCAATTGAATCTTTTTTAATCAAAAGATTCTAATATTTAAAATAGAATACTTTAAGTAATATGCTAAATGATGAATGTTATGTTCTGGTAGAAAAAAAATTAGATAGGATTAAATCTAGTTTACGTATGTGTAAGATTCATCGATTTAAAGTGCTCGTTAATGCATGCATGTCGATTTTATTAAGAAAAAATAAACTTACGAATTTCAGAATTTTCTTGCTTTACAAAAGACATAGTAACTGTTTTGAGTGAAATAATTTTGTTGAATTATCCGAACTTAAATATTGTTATGTAATACTAAATATAGATCTAAAAGGTTATGAATAAAAATCCAACAAGAAAACTTATTTTCTTATATGACGAATGAGAAAATTCATACTTAAAATCAATGACAAATCAACAGTAATACGAATATAATGGACTGTAGGATGCAAGCTGGTACCTGTTAAGTAATAAAATAAAGTATTGGAAATAAATAATTATTTCGTTGATGAAAGATTATTAACGATATTTTATGGACGCCAATCGTAGGAACAGACGTGACAGAACCAGCATGCTAGCTACACATGTTCATCACCGCCATCTATTCAGAAAGAAATTATATTGCAACTTGCCATGCGCTCATGCATAAAACATATCGAAGTAAATAATTACATTTTTCTCTGTACTCTTTCCTTTATCGGAATGTCCACATAAAGTGACAAATTGCTGATTAATTAAAACATCAAAAAAGAATTTTTTCGAGAAGGACAGATAAAAATGTAGTTTTCTGTTGTGATTATAAATTCGATGGTTTTTTTCTAATAAGTAGTTGGATTTGGCATCAAAAATTAGGTTTTAATCAGTTGAAAAATAGTATTCTGAATTGCCTAGCCAATACATTTTTTCAAAGAATGCTAAGTGACATACCATTCGACGCAGAATTCGATTCTCTACAAAACTGGTTCTGTATGCAATTCATTTGAATACATAATTTCTCAAAAAAAAATACAGTTTTATAAGCGACTCTAAAGAAAAAGGATTCTTTTTTTTGTCATAGTATTACACGAGGATAAAACATTCCTAGATGTGCGATACTTCAGCTAAACCAGGTCATTTTTGTAGCATGAATAGAATATGATAAATTGGATCGAGTGACATTGAAACGATCTTATTAACTCTCATGTCTTTTGAGATAATTGGAAAACAATGTTTAAAACGTCATAACGTGATGTTTGTACAAGAAGTTATGTCAAGTATCGTCAACATTGGAAATAGATACAAAGACTGTCAATCTGACGAGTCAGAATCCTTGATTAGTATGTGCAGGATTTCACGCTAAACAATTATTCGAAAGAGAACATGAAGTTCAAGATAACAATGAATGCTCATGGATTTGTTGAATTATGAGTAATGTTTATCATTTCTACACACCTAAGAAGCCAATGGCTTTTGTCGTTATACTCATGATCATATAGATTCTTGTCCTACTTGATAGTTATCCTATACTTAGCATAAATGAAACTAAGCATAGAGATAGCAAAAGCTAACTCAACACCTTAGCATAAGGTTATGAAATCGTCTAGAAATTATAAGAAAGCATAAATTTCACTCCATGTCGTTTACTCTTTAGACAAATCTAACAAAACATCGTCCCATGAACAGTTTTGATGTTTATCAATAAATAAACAAATCATCTTTTACAAAATAGTCATGAATAGGTAAAACACTAAATAGTTCTTATTATTTTTTTTAATAGAAAAGTAAAAACATTCGTTCCTAAGAGACCAACTAAGCTAGCTGAGAAGATCCATCTTCAATCATTTTAAGAAAATAGTTGTTCTATTCGATTGATTTACTCACGACTCATTTTCTATCCAAGATTACTGCTGGCAATAAAACTGTCCTTCGAGAAATTCTCCACAAGCAGTATGAAAAAAATCGGAAGTATTCGAATGTTCAACAATGTTTTATTCCGATTCCGACGTACCTCTCAAAAGATTTTTCCTACATGGAAAAGTTATATCATCTTATATTTTATAATTTTATGCAGAAATAAAATTGATACAAATTGTACCGAAATGAACAGATACTCTTTTATGTGTAGGTATTTTTACAATGACTTAAACAATATTTTTCTCAATATTCAGTTGATATTATCGAAGTGACATGGCAGCTTGATTGTTTTATTTGATAGCTGTAATGTATTAAAAATGCATTCATACATATAGTTATGCACTGGAATCTTTCAGATAACTGTTTTGCCTAGATGACTGAATAAAAATGTATTCCTATTAAACAACATGAAATAACATTTTTCTATCTGTACACAAATAAAGTCTGCGTGTCGCATGAGATAATGTCAAGAGAAAATCACGACTACATAGTTAGACTACGAGCTCAAATCAATTGAAACATTATAAACTAATGTCTATTGTCTATTGTTAAATGTCGAATAAGTATTTTAATGTGCCGAACTGTATATCAACTTCGATGGGAAATATCTTGTTGTATTTGTGTCACGACCTTGAATTGATTGAAATTCATGATCGATACATTATTTTTCAAAATAGTCGAGCTGTATCACGTGATTACAATACGTGCACCATTATATATGTACGAATTTATGGTGAGATTTGAATTGTGAATACGGACTAGACATTGATTAGTTCCTGTTGGATTTCGTCTTCATTAAAATACTATCATAGATATGTTCTTGCAAAGACATGACATAGTAACAATAAATTAAAAGATGCAAACGAGACTAGACAAGTCACGAGTATTATCATAATGCCGATAATCGATATAAATAGAGTTCTTTTTGATGGTGCATGTTTATTGTGCCTCGTGTGGAACCAATGACAAGGTAAAAAGAAAAGAAAGATTTTCTGGTTTTGTAAGCATTGAGTGCTACTTGAAATTTAACTATTTCCTACGTTTTTTGATACTTGACCTATAGAAGTGTTCGTATAACTAAGCAGTATGATATGTAGGACGATGTTCAACAATTCGAATTTCGCAATCTTGTGAGAAATGAAAAGAAAAGAAAGATTAAGACGAGTAAGAAGGACATTGTTCACGTATCTGTTATAATAAATGATCGTTTATTATTCTTAGTTACTAATGTATCGGTTATTATCAAATAATTCCATTCTCGTCCTATTTACAATTCGAATAATTCTCTACATTGAACATTAGTGTGCTCTATTGCTGATTTATCGGACGTAAATAGAGATGCATCCAAGAGAATCTACTCAAAATATATTTGTATCAGATTCAACACAATGTCATCTACAATCATGTCACGTTAAAAATTCGAATAGATAGATAGATAATTAAGATGTTTTGTCATTTATATTGTTCACACAACAATAGAGAAGTTTTCAAATCAAGACAATAACTCTTCTATTCAAATTTCAACTGTTGTATTTGTATGAATCAATACTTAGCAAATTACGGTTTAGTTCATACTGAATATATGTTACAAAGAAATTTGTTAATTTTATTCAGCTACGGAAATAATGGAAATTCAAATCTACTAGACGTTCATTGTTTTCTGTAGACTGTTGTTTAGATTGCAAAAAATATTTTATAAAATTTATTCATCAACAATATATTTAACTATTGGCGATAGGATCACAGTTGAATGTATTTCATTTGAAAGAATTATTTTCGAGTCACACAAATCAAGAATGAGAAATGATCGATAGAATTATATTCGATTTAGACAACATCAAAGAAGAACAGTAGATATCAAGGCGTCAAGATACATGTTGTTTACAATCCAAAAAGCAGAACGCATAGAAATTCGGATTTCAACCATCAAACTGGTAGAAATTTTCAAGCAACTGTTACTGTCCTGATATGAGCACACATTTTTATTCGTCACGCATAGCTTAATTCTATTAACACCCTTTATGCTGCATATACTATATCATCATGTGATTGAATGTCTATGCAGTTCATCCATCGATTCAATAAAGTATACATAAATATTTGTTAAAATAGTGAATAGATCTAATGTAATTTTTAAGTTACATTCCATGAAATACTTGAGACTATTCCGATGTTATTCATAGAGATATCATATATATAGTACACCATATATGAAGTAAAATTTTTCGTTTTGGTTGCATCAACATTTGAAACCATCAGCTGGAATATTCTACTGTTTAACAGCTTTCCTTTCAAGAATTACTCAATTAATATATTGTACTACTATCATATACTTATGAAAGAAAAACAAAGATAAATTCATGCAAACATTAGACATCAATTGCTAGTAAAAAGTAGATAATTAAATTTCTAAAGAACAAGTCACTTCAATTTAGAATAATATTAATACATTCAAAATTGTTAACATACTAACACAAAATAATCGACTTATTTGACAATCTAAGGTGCTCGACCATATTGTTACAGATATCGAACAAGAAACGGTACTATTCAGTTGCCAGTAAAATCCACATGTTTCTCGTGTATGACGATCTACGTATGTATGAAGAAAAAAACAACACTCTTTGCTAACATAATTCAATTGTAAATCAACATAAATGCTATTTCTGGAGTTCACATCAAAATTTGAATGATACTATTAACATGCGATAAAATCTTCTATCGAATAGACACGACGGAGAAGCACACAAGGATTTTTGGGGGGGAAAAAAGTTCTCTATAAAAACGTGTATTTGGTCGTTTCCTTTTTCCATTTGAAAATCTTTATGCAGCACAAATGTATCGATCGAAACACATTTCGATTTCATACTTTCCTAACAATGATACATAATCTAGTTTCGCACTTGCTGGTTATGCATACAAATAGAAGATAGATTCTAAAAAAAGATGGATACTTTTGACTCATTCTTAGAAAGCAAACTATTTTTCCTATGTGTAACAACTAACGATACTTGAATTCGTACCTAGTTTTCAAACTTGATAGTTTCAGATATTAGCACAAAATTAGAATATATTTTGAAAAACAAACAAACTTCAAATCCCTCGTATACCGAATACTCTTCCCGACATGTTAATGACTCAACGAACATTGATTATTGATGACTTTCTTTTGTTCTTCAAGTACATGAATATTTTATATCAAAGAGAAAGAAAATCTGATTCCATTCATAAAAATACATTTGAAATTCTCAATTGACTCAAAGCAACTAATGAACTGGAAAATTTTCAAATATAATTAAATGTTTATTAATGAAAATTAAATTTCATTTGCATATGAAGATCGACACTGCCCACTCCCATAGAACTGTGACTGTTTGATTATCGAACTCTTAAGAACGAGTATTTTTCATTTTCTCCTTAGCAAAGATGAATATCTTTCATATTTATTCTCGAAAAGAAAATATGAACCTATAATTGTGATACCTTTCTGCTCTAATTAATGTTGAATAGCATGTGTCAATCTTATAAACATGAAATTGGTTCATTCATCAAACAAAAAGAAAACTTCATCCATACTATAATTTCAACTAGATCATTTTGCCTTATAATCAATGTCTCGTTTAACAAGCTATTGTATTTTATATTGTTTTTCCATGACATCAAAGCATTCAATGAAATGTGTCTATTCGATGAACTGAGCAACGTATTGTCTTGTTTTTTATTTCATGTATCATTTAAACACCCGCCGACCATCAAACTTGGCGTCATTGCTCTATTTTCCCATCACTTGATCTCAATGGTCACTTATTTGAAAAAAAATAAAAGAAGAAAACACTAAACCTAAAAAGATCAAAGAATCATCGAACAATGCACAGTTCATTCTTCAACCAGAATACTTCCAACGAAAACAAAAAGGAACACCACATTTGTGTTTTTTTTTTATTCGAAATCCACGCGTGAGCAATCGAATTATTCAAACAAACATGCAATCGCTTGTCAACAACGATTATGAACACGCGTCAATATCAATGGTGGGAAAAGAAGAAAAAAAACGTTCGTATGTTGGAATTATCGCTGTTTGCTATCTCTCATCGTTGATGAATCTGATTATAGAGATGGTAGTGGTAGGTTGTGGTCGAAAGAAGAAAAAAAAAGCAATCGTGACAGCTGACCAATATAATATGGATAGAAGAATAGGATAAAAAAAAACAGTTGATCGCATTTATTTCTTCCTTTCTTCCTTCCTCTTTTCTCTTTACCTACGCAAATCGAATATAAATATCGATCGGAAAGAAGACGAAGAATACGACAGAAACAAGCACGAATGACCTCTCGCATATTTGTTTCAATGCCAATCTATCACCCATAGAACCACAGTTTTATATTCATTATTTTACTATTCGTAATGTTGCATGACGACGAATTCTACCAGTGAATTTACTCGATTAATGTATCTACTTGATACAAACAATCTCGACGACGCACGAATATTACTTAAACGACAAACATTAGTTATGCGTAATAATCTTTTTGATAAACTTGATAATGATGATAACACATTATTACATCGTTATGTTCTACGAAATCATGCTGATGCTGTACATTTATTATTAGAATATGGTGCATCAGTTTATTCAGTAAATAAATATGGTTGGTTGCCAATACACTTAGCAGCTTATTGTGGACACAATAGAACTATAGTACAATATCTACTTGAATTTGATAAAAGGTAGACAAATATTATTTGCTTTTGCTTTTTTTTTTCATTCTGTTATTGTTTATTGTTTAATAAAATCTTACGAATCATTGTTAATTGGATTCCACTGTCTAGATGTTATAGATGAGTGGACAATAAGACGAAATAATGCAAAAGAAAATTTTCCTTATGAACATTAAAATCAAATGAATACGAAGGTGATGAAATCTTTGACAGCTATGCTACTAAGAAATAATAGAAAATTGAGTATTATTACACGTGTATATCGGTTTAACGATGGTGTTGAAATAGGTAGCTGAATAGAGGGAAAAAATAGGTGTTAAGGAATTTTCTTCTATTTCATCGTCATCGATTTTTATAGAATTTTATTTTTAATGAATGAGAAATATCGTTTACATCGTTCTGTCTATCGTGTTTTTAAAATATCATTATATGTTAATTGTTTTTTCACTTTGATAATCAAGTGTGAATATTTATATTCATTGACTAGGAATGCTCTTTTTATCAACTCAATTTCATAATAAAATGAATGGATTCTTTTCACTTTTGTAAGTGTTGTGTAAGAGAGTGATTCTTCAACTTAAACAATTTCTCTCGTTGAATTCCATAGATTCAAATCAGTTTGGCGCAATCTATAAACAATTTAAATTTACAGTCGATTATTAAATTTCTACGTGACTGGAAATAGATATTGATGAGAGTAGTTTATCATGATTAGAGGTGTAAGCCGAAGGTTAGAACAACGGCTGCTCATATAGAAAGTTTGAATTTTTTAAGGTTCTCAGCGGCGGCTATATAACTTGAAATTTATTTTTCATAGCGTCGGCGAAAACTAATATTTGTAAGTCTTTGCACGACGGCGACGGCTGAGTTTCATATTGTTAATTTCTTTTTAAGCTGTTTCTATTTATTTCAATTCCTGTTTACTGCCATTTTAAAATAGAATTTATGAAAAAACTATCTTTTTTGTTATGATACAATGAAAAACTACATAAAGAGTTTCAAGACAAACGAGTATTACAAACTATGCACATATCAAAACATAAGACTAGAATAAAGTATAAAACAAAAAATAAATATAATAATATAGTCTGAAAATAATACGAATATTAATAATACACAAATGCTAGCCTATGTAATTAAATGTATAAGTAAACAAGCGATACTATAGATCAAAACTATACGAATATCAATGACTAAACTAGCTTTAGGTTGGTGTAAAGGTGTTTTTTTTTTCTACTGGAAACAGAATATCCTCTACTTTTCGTCACTTTTGTGAAAACAGTGTATGACTGGTTCAAAATTTGAGATGAGAGGCAAAGGAAAAATTTTTGATCACATTCGTAAAAATATCAGCGGCGGCGATTTCTAATATCGAAAATTGTTTTTTGGCGACGGGAGCGGCTGAACTTGGTTTTTTAATACAGCGGCTGCTGGACAGTACTTTAAATTATCTGGAATTTCATGGCGGCGGCGGCTGAGCCGTACGGCTTACACCTCTAATCATGATGATTGCAAGTATGTTTCTTTGATATTCTTGTATCGGGGAATTCCCAGAGACTGAAATGAATGGATGATGTAAAAATACGTATGACTACAGTAACATTATTCTTCGATAGATATGTCTTCGAATGTGAACACTTTTATAAGAAAAAAGGTTCTTTTTTTCAATCCCAAGAGTATAGAAATCGAGAGCAATCCATTGTTGATCCAGAATATTTTTAATTCGTTTCTATTGTTATTACTTTGAAAAAGAATGATTAAAGTTAATTCATCGATACTCTCAGATGTGTTAATAGTGTTATGACAGAAATCATCAGCACTGAGGAGTGTATGAATAGAACTTACCGTGACTTAAATTCTCTCATCAACATCTCAGCACTGATTTTCTCTTCAACTTTGTGCTCGAGAAGAGCGAATGGTGTTTTGAAATTCTGTTTTTTTTTCTAAAATCTATAGATAGAAATTAGAACCACGAAAATATTCATGTAGGCAAAGTTTCCCATTCGCTTCTCATCAAAAGCCAAAACTCTAGAAACAATAGAAAATGATTTCATTATAAGATATTGCTACACAATATATATTCACGAAAAACGAATATTGCTCCTTTGATCATTAAAGTTGCATTTCATTTCTTTTCGAGAGATAAAACAACATCGACTGGCAAAATTACAAATCAATTGCTTGTCTTAAATGTATATGTTTCTTTATATCACATATAGAGAAAAACGCATGTCATATAAAAAGGAAAAGTTAAAGTTTAGAAAATAGTCCTAGTTGATCTATTCATATCAACTACAAATCAAGATGTAGAATTTTAGCAGATGGTAACGTCATACGACAAACAATCGATCTTGGTATTAATTTATCCCAAAAAGTATCCTGAAAGAAAATAGATTTCAATTCAATTTTATCTATGGATTTGAATCAGATAAAAGATAAAAATTAGACTTACATTGGCAGGACATGACTTTCTTGCATAAGCTTCCATAAAGTAAAAACTTGATTGAAGACCAACACCAGTCAAAAGAGATGCCCAAACAAATACGTTAAATAGTACACCTTTATTTCTTGGTAGCAAAAAGAAAAAGCTCACTAAAAATAATCGAAATCAATGATGTGAATAAAAAGAGATTTATCTATTAATTTACTTCCAACGACGGCAAATAGTAAGAACATAACTGGATAAAAGAATCCAAGTGCAAATATCATGACATATTCATGAAAACTAGCCGATAAAACTACGACACATATCGTTGGAATGACACGACTTTGTCTTCCAGTAAGCTAAAAATGAAGATATGAACATGTACTCAAATTTGTAAGTCATAACATTAAAATGTTTAAGACAAGTGTACGCAAATAATGAAACATTATACAAGAACGTATGTTGATTTCGTTATTACAAAAACAATCCACTCCACTCTGAATACCGAGAAAAGTAACGTGAACATTTCAATATTAAAAATCTATCATACGTATAGATTTTGAAGATAATTGTTTCACGTAAACATTGTCAGATTTTCAATTTCTTTTACTCTAGAACACGATCGTAATGAAAGTATCTTGTTCAAATCGATCATATGCAACGAGGAGTAACAAACGATTTATTTTAGATAAACTTCTCTGATTAACGGCTCACTAAATATGGAGTTTCAAAGCTAAATTCTTAACTTAGATTGTCACATGGATAAACTACAACATGTAATACAAGGCTGACGTACAAGTTCTTTTGAATTCACATGCAAAAAATTGGTTGCTAGAAATTTTTATTATCGAATTCAATCGATCAATTTCATTTTTCTCGTTCAATCACTGACGTCGTTGTAAATATGAAGAAGAATTTTGATAGAAGATTTGAATTTTAACGAAAGTCCTCTACCCCTTGGGTTCTTGTAAAGATCGACTATGTTAAAGGACAAAATTTTCATTTGCTATCAATAACGAATAGATTCTAACTAGCATAATCTTCAATGATGAAACAAGCAATATTTCATATTAATACACGTCTTTTGGAGTTCTTTCAATAACATCCAAATTGAACAACATCAATAGAAAGCAAAACAAATGTTTTTATCTTCTTTGAGAATGTTAAATTACAATATTCTCAGTATTATACTAAATTTCATTTAAAAAGTATTCTTACAAGAAAAATTTCTTTGTATACATATGTATAAAGCCAATCATGCACAACAACATTCCATGTTCGATAGTAAGCGGCAAACGATGTTGAATTCCACCAATCCTAGAGTGAAACTCTAAATTCTAATTTTCAAAAACAAAAATGATTTACTTTATAAAACATTCGATCAGCGAATCGAAGCATTTCAGCAAATGCATTCAACCAACAATGTAAAAATCCATAAAAACCTAGAGAAAATTTCTTCATATGTAAAAGCAAATTCAATACAAGATTTTACATTACCTAATAGAAGAAAAAGACTTCCGGGCATGATTGAATTAAATAAAACTGATGTAAATATCGATAATGTTATTTCATTCTGATTTAAATTTTCAAATGTTGGTATACAAAAACGAACGACAACATAGTAGACATAAAATATAGATGCTATGACTTGTCCAAACATTTGTAAAACATAATCCCAATGTATAACAGCATTACGAGGATAGGAATCACGATAAAGTAACGTAGGTGCAAATAGAAAATATAAATATTGTGAAAAATCTGGACAAGATAATCTTGATACATCTGTATTTTCATTTTCAGTAGATTCTGAAAATAAAGAGAACGAAAAGGATGAATAATCACGAAAAATATTCATGTCAAAATTTGAGAATATACGAGCAAGTTAACTATTCCTTAATAATATAGCATAAGCAAATCGGAATAAGAATCTTATATATATATATATTGCTTTGTATAAACACACCGCTTATCGTACGACATTGCAAACGAACTTTTTCGATATTTTCACGTACAAATGAATGAGTTTTCATTAATTGTCGAAGCTAGATATAAGATCATTATTTGTTTTGGTTCTTTTAAAATTCTCACCTGTTCAAGTAGAATAATAAGTGATGAGGCAACTGGTAATTGGTGTTTAACAATTTCACGACATGGTAATACGAAAAATAAGATGATGTAACTTATATAAATAGTTAACCATACTGTATCGTAGAATCCTAATAGAAGAAAAATTTTGATTAGTACTGTGCTTCTTTTATATAGAAATGATTGATATAGTTAGAAGATATTCGAATGGTAAACATATCTTAAGATTGCTTTTGCCTTTACATTTTATCTTTATATGATTAGTTCGAATTCATTGGTATCAATTGTTGAGAATCTCTAACGTTCGTGTATTTATAGGTTTTCGTTGCTAACTTTTATAAATTACTCGACTTCGTTTTCATGCATGTGCAAATAATTATTTTAATGATTAATTATTATTTGACATTGAACTTTAAAACCTTTTTGCGAATAAACTTGATGATAAATATATTGTATTAGACTTTGAAATAGTTCAAATTTTAAAAGCTCACATATAGCTCATTTCAGAACTTCACAGTGAATCTTTTTAGAAAATAACACATTAACTACACAACAGAATGGATCTTCGATCTTTCAACGAAGATGATTCATAGAAATAACTAGAACTATTGAAAAGTCCAATAAGATAAGTTTTTGCTGTTGAAAAATGGCTAGAAAGGATGCCCGTGATTCATGCTTGATAATATCACTATTCGATAAGGAACTTCTATGCATAGATAACCTGTGGAGTTTGTCTGTATCTCATCCAGATCAGCGTATAAACAATATAATAATTACATAAGCAGAACGAATAGCACTGAAACTGATATTTACATGACACCAGTTGGTCAACCAATAGATTATTCTGCTTTTATCTTTCATATGAATCACATGATTTGATTCATGTTCTATTCAACCTTGTATGACACTCCTATGTTCGATCTCAAACTACACTAAATCAATTATAGTTCATCGTTGAAACTCTAAATTCATAAACTGATTTCGAATGATAAAAAAATTGATGAATTAAACCTCTGGTTATTAATCATACTTAGTTTTCTACTATCCGTGCCATAGGACATTCGATAGTGAGTCCAATAGTAGAATCCCATGAAAACTACGACAGCTGTAGATAATTGCATAATCAACCAAACAAATAGAGCAATGTGTAAATTTTGAAAACAGAAAAAGATCAATTCAAAATCTAAATGTAATCTTAAATATGAAAAATATTTTATTTTTCATCATATGATATTCTTCTTTATTTAAATTATCTTTACTTTCCAGTATCGACTAAATCATTAATTGTCACTTGTATAACAAGTATGAGAAGCATGGCAGCAAAAACATTTCTTATACTACGAATATGTGATGCTTCGAACAAATCAGTTAGAATAGAATTACGAGCAACAAATACACGTGATTCATCCATTCGACGACTCGATGAACTAAACAAATGAAATGTTGATCTTTCTATACTAAAGTTTCACATTGACAACGAACTGAATTTTTGATGTTTGAAGTACTTTTGGTTGTCGTAATTCGAAGTCATTTTTAAACAATGTAAACTTTTCATTCACTTCATTTTCAATACGATGTAATTCATCCACCAGGGATAAACGAATTTTCTACAAAAAAAATCAAAATATCTTCTTTTTGGAGAAACAGAATGTGAAGTGAAAAACTGATTTACTTCTGCTTCATTTTGAATCCACTGTGCATTCGAAGTGTTTACTATTCATTCATATGATAAAATATTTAACAATAAAATACAACGATTAACCTACGTACCCGTTTCCATACTCATTTAAAAAAATGAAATGTTGGTATGATGTGAGTGAGTTCGTGCATATGTCTATGTCTTACGAAGATAAATCTGCGAATTTTGATTGCTTGTATAACATAGCCAATAAAATTCAGAAAACAAGAAAATAGTTTTCGTTTAAATTAAATTTTCTGAATTAAATTAAATTAAATTGACAAAAATTATGTTTCAAAAGCGCTAATGTTTTTCGTCGAAAATAGTGAATTTCGAAAATTTCTTTTATAACAAATGAAATGATTAGTCTTTGTTTCAAATTTTGGTTCACAATTAGAAAATCCAATCAAGTCATCATCTCATACATACATGTCCGCTTTGGGATCAACTACAGTTAAACCTAAGAAACAATCGTTTCATGCAACAAATGTGGTACGATTCAATCGTTTCTTTTCTTTTATCTTGAAAAGAAGATAGCTCATTTCGTTTTTTTTCCTCGTTCGCAGTGGAATGAACTTGTTGAAGGTTTTCGTTCAAAAATTGAATTGAGAAAATATCGTCGAAATTATTTTACACAAACCTATGAACAATGTTTTTCATCAGTAGATGCAATTAGTTGTATGATCAATGTTCTTAAATCACATCCGAATTTCGAAACAAAACAAATTGAAAAGTTCGTAATAGTTTAATGTTCGAACACGAAGAAACAAGATAGAATGCTTTATTTTTCAATAGGCATCATGCAATTCGTCTTTTAGAAAAATTTTATGAATCGAAAATATTTACAGATGTTATCAAAACTGAACGAAGAAAAACATTTGTTACTGAAAATGGAATCTATCAGTAAGTATTCAAGGAAACAAACATTGAATTGAATAAATAATTTATGTTTTAGTAAATCGTAATGAAGAAGGTATCATTCTCCAGAGTGCATTGAAAGATATATATATATATATACGTTAAAAAGAACACAATTGTTTGTCATAATAGAGTGAAAAAGTTCTTACCGTCTAAGAATATCGAGAGACTTTTCAATAGAAACCTATATTCAGATGCATAAAAGTTATGTGTATCATCAGTCTCATTCTCTTCCATTTGTAGTCCATCTTTCATTTCAATCGGCTTTCTTGATGAACTGTTAGTTACTTTCCAATTCGTGTGTGTTTTTCATCGCGTTCATATGAAAGCGCTCAAGTTCCATCGAGATGAGTATTTCAAAGCAACAAGTACTATTGAATATGAAATGATTTCGGCTATAGCTGAAACGCTTGCAAGTAAATGTTGGAGATTGTTTCCCTTCATTCTGTCGATCAACTTCATGATTCAAGTAAAATAGTATTGAAGTGTCAATTAGAATTATATATTTAACGATTTCGATAGCAGATTAACAGTCGTACACATTCGTTCAGGTAGCAAAACTTCTGAATGATGTTTCTCGTTCAATCACTGAAAATTCCAGGCCATCTACTTTTATCGTAACCGAGTTATTGATGTGTAGAATCATTGTTTCTCTTTGCTTCCATTGACCGAGTAATAGCATAGAACTCACTAATTTACACGTATGTATGAAAACTAGTAACATAGAAATTTGCATGTCATGATACGATGAATTTCAATTTTTTCTACTCTTGACATCATTTGATATGCTGAGAAGTCTAATTTTAGACTTTTATCGAAATCGGATGAAAATATTTTTCAATCTGTCATTAACACAAATAAAACCAATGATCATCAAGTTCATCCATCACAAGAATCATCCACATCTGCAGTTAGTGATGTAAGTTCGATGTTTTAGTGAAATTATTTCTCATGTAAATTGATGTTGTTCTATTTTGTGTAGAGTTGGAAACAATATTTTCTTGAACGACTTGAAAAATATTTATTAAAGACACGAAATCGTCATGGCGGTTATTTACTTCATCAAATCGAGCAAGAGATGAAATTCATTGATGGTTCTCAAATGTTATCTAATTTACATAGTAACATACCAACTGAACCATTGACTATTGCAGGTTAAATTGAGTTGTATTAAAACAAAGAAATTCCATTGGTATTATATACTTCAGGTCAACTTGTTGATTGGTTGCCAGAATCAATGTCAATTGTCATTGATTGTACGTAAATTTCTTCTTGAGTTGATTTCACATGGATTTTGTTTAATTTATATAGATCCCAAGAGTCTTGATGGTCGTAATTTGCCTGATTATCCGTCATTTATTTTTGATTTATTTGACATGGTTGTGGACACATTGGATATGCAACGAAAATATGTATCGCCATCGATGACTACGTTTAATTTAATTGTTCAACTGATTGTTAACAAAGGTATTGGTTTTATTTCTATTTGAATCAATAGAAAACATTTCAATATTGGGTGAAATTCGCCTATCAAGATGACGTATTCACATACATCCAGATTAGTCATTGAAACAGTTTGAAGTTGTTTCAGCAATGATTTCCATCTAAACTTGTTTAGTAGATAGTTTCTTGATATATCTGATATCACTAGATTTGCGGACGTTTGACTAATTCTTTAATTAGACAACTGAAAAATATCTTCGAGGTAGAGTGGTCAGAATGATTCGATCAGGAAACTAGAGAGTCATCTATGTGCGAACAGAAATTTTTGTCTTCCTATACTGTACAAGTATCTTATTGTAGCTTACTGTTTATATCATGTCGTGATACATGATTGATGGTTTGTTGCCATAAATGACAATAGCTTACAATTGTAAAGATTCATTGTAACTCAACATACTTGTAATCCTATAAACTTGATTTTCAAAACAAAATCAATGACGTGAAGAATATAGAAGTCATCCTCAGAACATAAACGATTTTGAGTTCAATTGCAAAAATCTTTCGTACAATTATATCCGTAAAAAAATTGACTGGATTGTGTTTTTCGATCAATGGGAATTCTTTATATTTCGACGATATCCAGTTCTTCAAGAAGGTTTTCACTAACCCATCCGAAGTCTTCAGTACTCCGATTCTGGCTTTTGAATTCGCACGGCAGTATATATATATATACATATATGTGGTGAACGAAACAAGTCAAAAAATCACTGAACCATTCTTGAAAGTATTTCTAATCAAATATGATTATGTATCATCGAAATTAATTTCGTTTTCATACAAACATATGTATTAGTCGCACGCCCATTAATCTGTCACTCTAGGAAAACGCGTTTCATTTTCTTGCTCTCAAATCTATACTACCTGCTACGAGATACTCCATCTGTTATACGAAATTCAGAGGAGTCTTGTTTATTCTAACCAAGACCTATCAATGTCCAAAGTAGAAACGAATTGTATAATATCGATGTTGAGTTTTAATTTTTTGGTACGAACGACTATATGCTTGTAAAATCATTAAAAAATGTATTATTCGATGTAGAGAAAGATTATCATTGTAACAGTGTTCATTATCAGAATTTTGTAATGTAACAAAGTTAGTTGAAAATAACTGAAACTGTATCGAATATTTCCCTCTATTCAGGCAATCCATTATCCATGGAATCTTTGTACGATCGTGATGATAGTAGATCTGTAAATTGTTTTCCGAGCGAAATCTATGCAAGTCGAACAACGAACAATCCATATTCAACTTTAAAAAATCGTTCAAATCAATCAAAACAAGCATCACGTGTATATCGTATTGATTCTTATGAATATAAAAGAATTTCATCTCATGACGATAATGATAAATCTTATGGTTTAACAAGTCTTCGTCGAAAATCATTAAGTTCATGTGATCTTTTTCATGTGACATCGAAAACATTGACATCACCATTTGATGAAATACAAAACTGGCTCAATAATAAACGTAAATTAAAACGATTTAAATACATTTTTTTTTATTTGAATTTTCCTTTCGGTCAAATTTTTAGATTCAACATCGAATAATCAAGAAAAACTTACAAACGATGAATTAGAACTCATTCAACTAGCACTCATTCATCTGACATCATCAAATCGACAATTCGTACATGTTATTCTTCATTTTCTAGCACAATGTATAAGAAATAATCATTTCTGTTCCAACGATGCAACGAAATTGCGAGTAAACAAATTTTCTTTTGAAATTCTCTATACGAAAATAAAAACTGTGTCTGTATTCAATTAAAAAAAAAGATTTGTCGTGCTTTTGCAAAATTAATTACACTTAATAATAATGAAAGTATTAGTTTAATGAATGTATTCGATGGTTTTATTGAACATCATGGAAAATTATTCGACGTTTCAATGGATGTAAGAAAAATTGTTGCACGACGATTAACAAAATCAAAGAAAGAAAATAAAGTACGTAAAGAAACATTATGATCTATTACAATATCAACGAGAAGAAGAAAATAATCGAACTATATTCATTTTATCATTAAATTTGATGTAGATACTAGTGAACTCACATTTTTCAACAGTGCTCATGTCGAATTTTATCAAAATACGATTGCCTATAGTTTTATTAAATATCAACTTCAAAAGGCAACGGAGAATTTCGTATACTCGATATTTCGAATGTTCGATACTCAGTATAAGACGCCTTTCTATATTTCAAGCAGAATAATTTTTCCTATGAATAAATTTCTAATGTCTTATACGAAAGATAAGAGTACAAGCTTGGTCGCACTATGGCTCATGCGGAAGACATTCATTGATTATTAGCTAATAATTATCGTATTGAAACATGTGCTACAGTAGTTCGATTGAAAATTGATGATCGTCATTTTAACAAATTTCTTGAATGTGTTTCATCTTTCAGCACGTCAGTGTATCATCGTCAACAACATGTAATAAAAAACCAATTGACGATCGTCAGATTCGTCCAGCATTTAAACAAGTAATATCATTTATGTGATATTCTATTTTTACTAAAAGAACAGTATCAATTATGTATAGCTTCGAATATCTCGTCCATTGACATACAATGAACATCTCGATATTGACAGTCATCCGATGGCGGCAGCAACATTTGTCCGTAAACCATTCCCACCATCGCCGTCAATGCAATCGAATGACAAACCATCTGCAACGACAACAGCAATGGCGAGCTCACCGCGACGCCGTGCAAGAAGTTTTGAACCACGCGGACATACAACAACTCTTTTTGATCGAACAATCAATCCGTTTCATAAGCTACGTGTTATACTTAAACGAAACGAATAGTCATATTTAGGATATATTATTCTTTATTTTGTGTTGTGTATGAAATATTGTAAATATATTACAATATTATGTTTATTCTAGAATTTTTTGTGATTATCTCTACCTTAAAATTACAATTGAAATAAATACCTATTATGTTTATTAATGAATCATTGTTCCATTTATTAACTCAGCCACAGAGAATGAATCAATTAACAATTACTTATATTTAATGTGTAGTTTCTAGGAAAGAAAACCATATAATTTTAAACAGTAATACAGGCACAAGAGAAGTTACATATCGGAACAGAATTCCATCATAGTAATATACCTCTGTGATTTAAAATAATTGAAAACTGCCAAGAGCACGCACAGTGTATCATCGATCGAAATAGTCGATAGGAAGAAATTTCGATTAATTGACTTCATGAATATGACCAAGTGTTCGGACAGCGAGTATCCAGAATTAAACATACGTACATGTTTGTAGTTTGATTCATCTGTTTAGTATTGACAGTAGCCTTTTAGTTTTTCTTCATACGTCTTTCAATCATCATTCGCGTTTCATTTTTCGTTTATGATTTCTAATACTTAGTGAAAGTATTTTTCATCTCTGTAGACTATGTTGAAGCATGTACGATTCTGACTTTGATTCCTATTAATTGACAGTAAAAATGAAGTCAATGGTTAAATATGACAGATTCTAGTAAACGATGTACTAACAGTGGCTCTCTAGGTTGAATAGAGACGTTTTCGGAAGAAATAATATATAAGTTTCTTTCTGTCTACAGATCAGGTAGAGTCGAGCCAACATGAATACTAACAAAAGGAAAAAACTGATTTGCATACAAGGAAGCTGGGGGGTTAATAAATACTACAAACGATGTTTATACAAAATCTGCTGTAAAATGTGTTCGAAAAAAAGTACGATGAAAGTGAATTCACAATTGAATAAATTTGAATGGAAGAAAAAACTGTGTAAAGAACAAATTATTAATATTCAAACATTATTTCATTTCCTTGGTATTTTGTATGAAGCTACAATATTTTCAATTGATTACATTTACTTTTCTTGCGTACTGTGCCAAAATTTGATATACTGTGTGTTATAGATTATATTTTTTTCGTCGATAACATAGCAATATGTCTGTATACTATCAGCTAAATGTATTGATGATAGAAGTAGTAGCTTGAGAAGTTAAAGCACTATTGACAGCATCCAACAGGGATTCAATTTAATGAGTAATATGATAGTGAAGCGATGGAAGAAAAGGATTTACTCAAAAACATTTAAGTTATTTATTCTCAACAGGAATGAATTCTTGTATTGCAAAAACGTTGATAGAGATTTTTGAAAGCTTGATATTAACCTATTTATTCTGTTCTTGTTCACGTTAATTAGTTTCAAAATTATGTGTATTCAATGCAACGACAATCTTTCACAGATTTCTTCATCTACAGTCAATGCTGAATATCTTTCTTTCGCTTCCGAAATTCTACTTGTAGTAAAGTAATATTCTAATATGTACGCAGTTGTCTTCAATTAATAATTTTTTTATGTTTTTTGATTAGTTCCCTAAGTTTCTCCAGACAGATAAGAATGATTGACTTTTCTTCTAAATCGTTTGTGATTCTGTCGAATTGTCATCAGATTCTTTGTGAATTTAAGTAATTGTAGGATCCTATATATTATACATGGACAACACCGGAGTAGGAGTTAACTTTTTTTTATCAGAGTTAGGATGCATTGGAACTGACCGAACTCGATCATCTCTGGGACACACACTGTAAAATACATCAGATCTTATCAGTTAACCAGTGATTTTATGTAGCTTAACAAAAACTAATAGAATATTTTGTTCAAAATGATGCATAAACAGCTGCATGAAGAAATTTAGAAATGAAATAGTTTCATTTGTTGAAAACGATAGCTATCAAAGTATGATGAATTTTAAAGACGATTGTATTTATGTATTCATAGTTCGTTCGAATAAATATTCCGTTTTTATCATTACCAATGACACTAGGATTCTCACATGCATACATTTGCATTGCACTTATGCGTGTCAAAAACTTACACGCTAGAAGAGAAAAATGGCTTATACTTTAGAGTTCATACTATTTTTCTCTAAGAATAATTTTCATCAGAGAAGAATATGATGCATCATTGATTGCCAGCACCCGAGTAGAGTGTCCTAAACATTCCCCTTCCAACTATTTTTTTCTCTCTTGGCTGTATTTATGATATTGATTTCATAGATGTAATGCAAGAGACCGTGTAGCCATAGTCTTCATCATGCTAACTTATCCCCAAAAATTTGGTGAACCTTCTCATCCGCAAAAAAATTAGTTTGAATTAGTCGAGCTTCCTCGCCGCCCCCCCCCCCCACAATCCAGACGATTATGCGACACCACTGGCGATGCGTAAGGATGAGAAAAAGTTTTTGAAATAATGACGAAGAGAAAAAAATTCAAAGTTTAAATGTTATGTTGAATCATTTTTTTATTTCGAAATCTATAGCGAAAAATGCTTTAGATAAACATCTTATTGAATGAAGCGATCGGCCAATAAAAATTCAAGTGACATGTCATTGGTTGATTTAATTTGATTGACATAATATATATTGTTTTGTTTTGTTTCCTATTCTTTATACTTCCATAATTTCATAGTGAAAAATGGCTCGAGCAACTCGACGATCACGTTTTGGTTTACCAGACGTTTTCTTGCAAGAGCTTAAACAACGAGAAGTGAGAAACAATGAATAAATATCAGATTTAGATAATCAATTGTTTATTTTTGTCATTTAGGATGAACTAACTGCTGAAACGGTGAAAAATGGTTTTACATTTAAACCTGTCGATGGACTTTTGGAAGTATGAAATGCATTTTTACTTGTCTTTAATTCATTTCTACAATATATCGATTCAATCTTTGTTCTTTAGCATGAAGGTTTCAAAGGTCAAGAATTTTTTAAGAATGCCGATGAAGGTATTCTGGAGTTTTTTAAAATTATTTTACTCAAAAAAGAAGAAAACCATACAATGAATGATAGTACGAAGAGAAAACCGCCAACAATAAATAAAACACATTTTTGGCCATTGATGGTATGATTGGAATTTTCCATGTCAGAAAAATGAAGTATTTTAAATTTGTCTATCGTTTGCTTTCTGTAGGGTTCGCGAACAGCTAAACCTTTTGAACAGTGGCTATCATTATTAGCATCAACTGAATCACTTAGCAAATTAGCTAAACAAGTCTGATAGCTAGCGAAATTTCTTTTCGTTTCTATAATATTTTTTTTGTTTTCTTCTCTAATTAAGGTACCGATTGTTCTTAAGAAAGAAGAAGTTTTTCAATACTTATACGAGCATAACGTATCGCTCGTACGTGCATGCTGGTATATTAAAATGTTGGCACTATATCATAGTGCTAATAATGAATCCAAGCAAAAGAAGCGACATGTTGCAACTGATCCATGTACTGAATGGACGAAAATTACCATTGAAATTCTAAAAGTAAATATTACTGTTGTTTTCTCAACAGTGAAAAATTTTATGAGATCGATTGAAGACAATGCTCTATTTAAGAAAGTATTTAATATCATGTGAAAATAATATCTTGATGATTCAGAGAACATTATGTCAGTGTCGAACTATACCCTCCTTTTCTATTCTTTGACTGATCGAAGAAGCTAAAAGTGTAGAGATAGATAGCCCGCAAAGTACCACGCTGAAAAGCCATTAGTGAGAACTTCATGTAGCATAAAGAGAAGAAAGACACAGAAAAATATTTATGGCATAATAAAGAAGAAATGTAAATATCATAGCACAGATGTGTGTCATATTGTGACAAATATAAAAATTCTGCTTTTTCAACACATAAACATAAATGAGAATGATTGGTTAAGGAAAGAATATGTCCATTGATACCATGTGTAATTAGAAGAACTGTTGATTTATTATTGATGTTCCATTTTATTTCAAATCTAGTTTAACTTAGGAAGTTTTGTTTCATGGAATAAAAAAATGAATATTGTTGCATGAAATACTCAGAATGTATGACGATGGCGATTATTCTACTAGTTATCACATAGTCATGCAGACACAGATGTCATCCAAAAGTTAATGAAACCCGTCTTGCCTTAATATGATAAGTGTTGCTGTTCACGATGGAACATTTATCTACGAACAATATCGAAACGTTGACGATACTATAAAATAAGTATTTGATTTTAGCAAGAGGTAGCTGTACAATATCTTTGTTTCTCTTTTTAATGACAAACATGTAAATTTAAGAATGAGACTAGCATAGTTTATTTTAACGGGTAAATGATACATGCCGTCTATCAAGTTTTAAAGGGAACTATTCATACTGTCGAATAGAAAGAAAAAACTTATCTTCTATCCTATTATGCATTGATACTGTTTACTATTAAATTTCTTCTCTTCAAGTTTGAATCTTGCCTTGTTGATCTTATCTAATTGTTCAATACGATTCTTTTAGGAAGTATTCGATCGTTTAATAAAAGAGAATCTTCAAAGTCAACGTGCAACACCAATACCTGAAATATCGACAAATCATGTAGCTGAAATATCAAATGATCAGCATAGTTTACCATTGAATTCTGGTTCTATGACACCACAGTATGCACCGTCAACACCACAAATGCATCATCAATTATCAACAGTAAATACTTCGACTGATAAAACACGTCGACAATGGGATTATTATAATCGTTTATTACGAATATTATTCGATCAAGGTTTACTTGATCGTCAGACAATAGTCGAATGGATTGTTGATACATTTATTGATCGTATTAAACATAATGATGATATTAATCTTCGTTATTTAATTCCAATTATATTTCAATTTAGTAATGAAATATTAGAATATGAAATATTTTCACGTAAAATAGCATATTATTGTTGTAAACGTCTTGGTCAATATCATACTGATATAAATCAACCGATTAATTTTAATAATTTACTTTCATGTCCACAACATCGTATTATAATTTATTCATTATCAGCTATTATTCAATGTATTACATTACGTTGTCCATCAGCACTACTCTATAATAATCCGATAGATGATCCACAAAAATCAGATGCACTATTATTAAATTATGGTTCACCTTTAGATTTTCTACCATGTTCACCATCACAACTTCCATTACCGGTTGGCATTGATCAACAATTAATTAAACAAATGTTAGTACAATCTGAAGATGAAATACGCATACGCAGTCAAGCCATTGAACATAAATGGTCAACAGAAAAATTACAACAAAGCATATCGGGTCAAACAATATCACGTATATTGTCTGTACTTGAAATACTCGATGAATTTAAAGAAGAAAAATATTTACTAGACAATGTTTATAATAAAATATATTCGAATACATTGAAGTTTGAACTATTAACAACTGATATTGAAACTGAAGTTATACATTTAATGTGTGATTGGGCTATAACAACGCGACGGCATGGTGTCTATCGTTCATTTTTCATCGCACGTTTACTTGAACGAAGACAAAATGAATTAAAAATTCAACGCTTACAAGAAGTGAATGACACTGTTGATGACAAAGATGCAAACACATCGACAAATATACAATTGAATCCATTTCAAACAGCACTAATGGAATATCTATTGAAGAAAGCACCGTTCACTGAAGATACATCTATCACTGATATTGATTTACAACAATCATTTTCATCATTAGTTATGCTGTTTTCCGAATTCATACGTTTAAATTTATTTTCACCAATGCAATTTATGTGTAATCTTGTTTCACATGGTCTTGTACTATTAACAAATGACAATCATGAAAATAATCATAGTAATAATAATACTAACAATACAAGTACACATATGATAACAAACCATAATTTATATAAACAACAACAACAACAACAACACATCTATAATCCGATGATACGACATGATGCATATAATATGGATTCAAGTATTGATCGACGTCAAACAAATACATTGATTGATCTTGATCCATTGGAAACAATGAATTGTATGTGAATTTTTCTTGTGAAAATTTTATTTTTCATTTTCGATATATATCTATTTAGCATCACCATCGACAACACCCAAACATCTTTTAAGACAAACATCAAAGATGGATTTAAATCGAACAACACATCAATCCAATGAAGATTTTAATATTCAACAACGAAATAGAAAACGTTGTTTATTTTATCTTGAGCAATTCCCGTATCCACTTGACGATGATTTTCGAGATGACTTTAATCAAAGAAAAATTGTTTTATTTGGTATTACACCAAAACGGTATGTCATATGGTTGAAAGTCTATTGACCCTTTCATCATAAATATAGAATACTGAGAATTAGATCAGATTAAAGTTAATTTAAATATAATATGAAGATGTTTTTTTTGTCGTGCACTACCAAAGTTTTTATACTCTGGGTTTTAGTGATAAGCCTGATGAGTTCGACATCTTCAGAGTTCAATGTTTTAGGTAACGTGAACTCTAGCATATGTATCGGTAGAACAAAATCTTCTAATCAATGGTTGCACACTTTTGAAAAGAAGTAATAGTAACGTGCTAACCATGTATGATCAATATCGTACGCATAAGAAAGAATTGCTAACATATGAACGAGGTGTATAAATATATATCGATCGAATATACTTCATCCATGATGAACGATTGACAAATTCAACTTTGATGAAAAAACAGTGTAAAATTCGAAGTTATTTCGAACTCAAGATTTTGTATTACCTATCTCGGGCAATGATACATTCAATCGATAGATAACTATTTGTATTTCGACTGAATATATTACATTGACTTCATTTAGACATAACAAAGATAGAATGTACGCGAGAGTCCGATCCATAATAATCGATGCTTATCTGAAATTTTAAATTCCATACTGAATATTGCAAAAATTGTACTTTATTATTAGATTTTTCAAAAGAAAAGGTCTAGCTATCATAGTTCATTTTCAATTAAAAATGTTCCGTAGGTCATAAGATAATAAGATTTATCTTTTGAGTAAATCTCACGTTGAAATACTACGAGCATTCAAGCTGTTAGTATTTCGCATGTTCACGGACAGGATTTAAACAAATTAGTTTTTATTAATGCTCAGAAACACGGGCTACTTTTTGTCGAACTCTCATTTGTGGGTTAAATTAGATTCAAACACTGATGTATCATTTGGCAAAAATTCTTCAACAGAACAACCATGATTACATAGGAGATGTGTAACATCAGAGAAGACTCTGATTAATTAAGAAGATCTTAAACTATTATTCGATTTCATATTATCATAACTGTATAATTCATTGTAAAACTGAAGAGACACTTGTTTGATTGTTTTAATTCATGGAGTTCTTTTGTTTTTAAGTGATGAAGCAAAACGTCAATTGAAAATCAATGTACGTCTATTAAGTTCATTATTTAAATTACGCAATTGTCTAGAAACAACAACTGAAAGTCCTCCATTTACACGCACAATACCCTATGCACATTATTTACAAATTCGTAAATCAATTCTATCATTATCCTATCATGATCAATACTATGTAACAAATCGTGTTAGTAAACTACTCATGGAACGTTTAACTAATTT
This sequence comes from Rotaria macrura, assembly GCA_900239685.1. NCBI lineage: Eukaryota > Metazoa > Rotifera > Eurotatoria > Philodinida > Philodinidae > Rotaria > Rotaria macrura. The sequence goes on from OENT01000169.1 coordinate 164,179, forward strand.
TATTGAACGACGTACAAGTCGTTTACCATGGCTTGATGATATTGCATTGTTATTTGAATTAATGGAAAAATCATTAAATTTATATGGTCTAATTCAAACATGTGTTGATATATTACGCATATTTAGTCGTATTGAATCTATGGGTTCATTAAAATCAAGTCCAGGAATGTATAGTTATCGTTTTGAACTTTATCTTGAAATAACATCAATATTTCGATTTTATACACCTGTTCTAATATTAACACCAAATAATATGATACAAGTATTTGAAAAGTAAAGAAAACTATATAATCTATTTTTCTGCTATATATTGAATTCTATTTTATTCTTCATGAATTTAGTTTAATACAAATAACTCAACATATTCAAGATCCAGTGCGGACAACATCAGTCGAACGAGCATTACTAATGCTCATGCATGATTCATATTTCTCATGTCCTTATATTAAGGTTTGATAAAGAAACAAATAGTTCGTATCGATCTAGAAAAATTCTCATCTGTATTTTATAGAGTAAATATATGGATCGTGTTACACAAATAATAACATTAATAAAAAAAGAATTATATACTCAAAGTTCACAAAATAATAAACAAGATTCAGCTAGTTCAAATGGTACATGGGATCCACAAGCATTTCTTAGTATTATTGAAGAACCAAGGTATAGAGAAAAATGCATGCCTCGTTGAACTAAGATCGCTATTGTTATTTGTTATTATTTTGTATTTCAGAAAAGCATTGACAGAACTTCAAGTTGATCGAGAAAAAATTTATCATACGAAACAACTCGATGAAAGTCCACTTGCACGAGCTAGTTTTGTTATAAATACATTATTTGCTGTAGCAAAAGCTAAATCATTAACATAGTAAGTAAATTTCTATCGAAAATACATGAGTATACGAAATAAAATTAAAAAAACTCAAGACAATTTTAAATGAACACTTCTAGTGAAAACAATAGTGAGAAATTTTCGATGAAAATGTTCAAATTGAGGAAATTTAACCATAGTTGAACGTTCGACTCTGTAACTTGAGATAGATTTTCTATTGCTTGGCATGCATTCAGACGATCATTGTAAATGTCGTCTTCGGATTTGACCTACACAGAAAAGTTTCTCATTTTATTTTTGAATTATCAATAATTCGAAAACGAGACATAACTTCAATTGTTTTCTTGTTGTTGTCGTCATTTTTCTGACTTATAGATACAAAAGTTCTTGATCAATATTCTTTCTTCTTGATTCGTTCTGATATGCTATGAGCTTGGAAATAGCTATAACAAAGCACTTCTTAGTAACGATGGAATCGAATTGCATCGTACCAAGGAATCTCTCGGGTTGAAATCATTTACATTTTGACGAACATAAACACTAAAGAACTCTCTTTTAATATCATGATTGTAGAAATTCTTTTCGATGAAATAATTACCAACTGTCTTAATATTCTTTGTTGTATCATTCTATTATTTTAGTATTCATGATATTGCACATTTGGCAACTGAATTAACATGTCAAGTATCATCACTCGGTTCTATATGGTTACAAGCTATCAAAACTCTCAGTACTTCTAATCAAATGAATCGTTCATCTAACACTCCAATTCATCCTAATGTTTTTGATGAATTACGTCGTATTGATGTAAGTTTTCGATGAAATCTTTTTACTCACCTATATATTGTTTTTCCTTTCTAGCAAAATGATTTATGTATTCATGATAATCTATCAGTTTTTATATCGATTTTAATTGCTCGTCATGCATTATCAATAAATGATTATATAATTGTTAGTGTACAATCCATAATTGCTTCGACACCAAAAGAACGTCTCGATCCATCAACCTCACGTTCGAATCCACCATTATCACGTGTACGTGGTTCGAGTGGTGAAGAAACAAATGAACCGGGCACAAGATTTACATGTGATGTTATTGAACATCTCTTTTGTGCTAATCACATACCATGGTCAATGATGATTGCATCACGTGAACGTCGTTTATTAGCATCAAACTATCGTTTAGTTGCATTTGGTGCATTTTTATGTGTTTTGAAATCTTTGTTAATTATAAGTCAATCATGTTTTAAAGATTGTAAAACATTCTACAATTCATGTTGTGAAGCAACACAACGACATAAAGATAATGATCGTCATGATAATGCTTTAAATATGGATGTTAATAATCAAGCTGAAAAAGAATTTCGTCCATATCGTGAGCCAATACCTGAAGAATTAGTTGATTTATCTATGCGTGTTTTAAAAATATGTTGTGATCAAGATTGGATACAAGAACGTTGTTTAAAAGAATCGGATACATTATGTAATCAAACAAATTTATGTGATAAATTATTAGATGATGGACAAGCACAACAATTACTTCGTTTTATATGTTATAAATCAACATCGGAATTAACTAAAGTATCATTTGACAAAGGACCTAAACCTATCATATCATCATTATTACAAAATCTTAATCAATGGACATTACGTGCAACAATATTAGAATTAAAATTAATGATTAAAATTCTTGAATATAATGTTCCATCGACAAGATCACAAGATGCCAATATCAATATATCATTAGCTTTGAAAACACATGAACATAATACACACCATTTATTACAATCCATAGCTAGTGCAACTATTGAATTATTTCAACATCAAACCGAAGGTCGCTACGGAAGTTCATCATCATTGACACAAATCACTGAACAATATGATAGAAAAGGAATATGGTTAATTGCACCATTGATATCACGCTTACCTGATAATGTACAAAGTCGAATTTTACAAATAGCTGGTAAATATAGAATAGATTTTCCTCATAGAACACATATTTGATTGCCAAATGTTATTATTTATTTTGTTGTAAATGAATATCATCTGAATTCTTTTTTTATTAAAATTTAAATAGGAAGTGTACTTGAAAATGGTAATTCAATGTTAAATTCTTCGAAAAGTAAAAATGATAAAGAAAATCAAGTTCTACGAAGCATATCATTATTAAGTCATCAACCATTTTTATCGCTTGTTCTATCATGTTTAAAAGATCAAGATGATCAACGTGCAGGCTTACTCGATTCATTACGTGGACAACTCGAACAATTATATAAACAAGTAAGTTATATCGTAAGAAAAGAAAGAATCGTTCGTTGTTCTATTACATAAGTAAAATATTAGGAATGTGAACATTGTTCACCGCCTGGAAAAAGTCTTTCAAATATGTCGTTAACAGTCAAACCAACAGGTAGTAACAGTGGTATGGGTAGTGGAGGATCATATCCAGATTGTCGTTGCAATTGTCACAAAACAGATTGGCAAATCTATTCGAATAATCTGGTAGTTATATATGAATATAGTCGCTTCTTTGTAATTTTCACATTGATTCTTCGCTCCTATGCACGCCTATAAATATCCCTGCTTTTTTTTTGACTTGAGTTTTTTAATAATATGGTAATTGACGTACAGAAAACAACATATATAAATATATTTACATACATATTCATGTTGCATGGTCTATACCTATGATGCTTTTTTAAATATAATCTTTAAATCAATGCTATAGACATAAATGTCGAAAGATCCTTGTACTTATTCATCTCTTCTAGGCACCAATCGTTCAAGATGATCCAAATATGAAGATAATTATTTTCGAATCACTTCAATTACGACTTAGTCTTATTGGTGGAATGTTTGATACAATAGTTGTAAGTTATTTTACATAGACAATTGAAAATTTGACCTATCGATAGTTACAACTGTTAATAGTTCTTGGGAGAGAACTATCGGAAGTTATGAAAAGCATAATCTAGATCAATGATTGAAAATGTACAACAGATTATTCAAATGATCATAGCTAGTACATGATTTTCTCTAAGTTCAGTATAATATTGATCATTCGATCTCATCTGACAAATTTCTATCTGAATCTGATCATTGTATTCTACAAACTTCCATAACTAGAAATACCTGAATATATTCGATGATATAGTTAAAGTTTTATAATTGCATCTTCTTCAAGAATAAAAATTTCAACGATTGTATTTATTTATAAATTCTAGCGTAACAATAATTCTGCAACAGAATGGATATCAGTCTTTTCTCAATTGATTGCATCAGGTGTTATTGATACAAAAAATAATTCACCGCTGTTAAATACGGTACTTGATATGCTTGGCGTTCTTGTACATGGTATTGTGCCAGCTGAAGGACCTATCGAAGCAAGTCGAATTTATATGGCATTAGTGCGGAAAATTCGTAAAGATATTGGTGAAAGACGTTCAGAAGCATTAGATGAAGTAAAACGATTTTTACCATTACAAAAATTATCATTTGATATATATGTTGTTGAACCATTTGATGGTGTCAATAATCGTATGTTAAATTCTGAAATCAAAAAGCACGGATTACAAGTTGCACGAAAAGTATGATTGATAGTTTGAAAAAAAGAAAACAAACTTCGTTCAGAACAAACGATAAAAAAATATCTTATTTTCTAATTCCAGGAAAAAATCAATAGTTGGGAAATGATTGAAGGTTCAAAGTCAGTAACATCCATTTGTTATTCATGGTTTTGTGCAAAGAAAACAGAACGTAAACGTTTGAGATATGAAGAACAATACCGCTTATTACTTCGTCATCAGCATAATCAATTTGATAAGAGTCCAACTTACTTTCGAGTATGATTTTCTTTTTTGATTGCCATGCCTGTCTTCGTATCTAACATATTGTCTTGTTGTTTTCAGAATCCACCAGTGATTCCAGCTGAAGCCCCTGAACGACCTGAGCTAGAAATTCTCGAAGACAATGGATCATCGATTCATCGTAATCCAATGTCGGCAGGTCCCGGTCCGTATGTTCCCATACCACCAATGCATGGTATTATGCATACGCATCCACCGGCAGGTATGCAAATTTCACCATCAATGTCTGAAATGTCCACTAAACAAACAACATCGCACGTAGGTGCACCGTCAAATCGTAAAGTACGTGCACATCAAGCAGCTAATCCCGGTCCAAAGCGTGGTGGAACACGTATGCAACGTGGTGGAGCAGCAAGAGCTCCCGTAATTCAAGCTCAGGCACCCAATGCACCAAATCTTTATCCAACACAGCCAGCACCAACACAACATAATATGTTTCCTCAGCCAAACCTTTCAGTATGGATTCAATCACAGTCTGCACCAGGTTCTCAACCACCATCTGCAACAGCAATCATGCCCAACTACCCCAATGCATCATCGATAAAACAAAATATTACACCGACTGTTCGATCGACTGGTATCGTTCCCGGTCGTCCAGGTCTATCATATCCAAATCCAAATATTCAGCCAACCCAAACACCTCAGCAAGGACAACCGTCACAAATGCAAGTTGGATATATGCCTGATCAACCAATGATGGTTTCATCGGCAGCTGCTAATTCAATGTCTCAGAATGCTAATCGACCACAAGGTACAACGGCTCCAGCTAAGCGGAAATTCGCTGAAGTGCAAAGTAATGAATCAGCTCAATATGCGCCAACATCTAAAATACCAATTCAACCATCAGGTAAATTTTCGAATATTTTAAAAAGGGCAATCTTGTGTTTGTAAATAGAGAACTAATAAGATTAACAAAGACTTTTTGGACGACGACTTCCATTATCGAATTTGTTTATACACTGTTGTCATGTCGACGGTTCAGTAGTCACATCTCGATAATTGAACGAAGAATAGTAAAATTCCATGAGAAATATCTTGTTTGTGAAACTAAAAAACGATTAATTTAGTATTGAACATACTTGAAATTTTCATACTGTAAACAGTAAATCGGTAGATATATTTTTCTAATAGAGAAAGATGCGAAAAAAATATTTCCATAGTTAGTTGCTTGGGAAATAGGAACTTAATCTAAAATTTGACAAATAGATTACACTAATTCAGTATTAAACTTATTTCTGAAAATGATTTAGATCATCAAAGTATTGTTAATCCCAAAACTAGACTTAGTTATAAATCTTTGACAGTTTTAAACCTATTCCAATGGAAAGATAAAATATAGATGTAACAGAGCATTGATAATTCATTGTAGTTGGTGCAATGCCACCTTATCAAAATGCAGTAATGATGCCACATAACACTTATATGCAACAAACACAAGGACAACAAACAGCTCATCCACAGATGTATTCTCAAGGGCAAATGTCTTCTGGTCAGTTCATGAATAATCAAATGATTGCAAATCCAACCAAGTAATTTAATAAAACAATTCTGTTTTCGTATATGCATTTTCATAAAATAATTCTGTTTAGTATGATGCCTCAACAAACACCTGTCTATCCTAATATGATAAATAGTCAACAACAAAATGTTTACAACCCAACAACTGGCAACCCTAATCTTAATCGTGCACCAAGTCAAACACAAATGTCAATGTCAAATCAGCAATGGCCAAACAATCAACAAATGAACGTTGTTAGACAACAACAAAATCCAAATTATGCAGTAAGGAAAAATTTGATGTTTTCCAAATTGAATTCCCCTTTCTTCTTCCATTAAAGATGATGCCAACAGATCCACAACATTATGTTCAACATCAACAACAACATTTTCAATAAATCGTATATTGTCTGATAGTTTGTTTTCACACTGTTTGATTTCTATTTTTTGTTTTGACGCTCATTTTATTATCTATAGTTTTGTTACTGTTTGTGTTCTCCACGATGCGTTAATAAGCAGAATCTATAGTGGTATTGTCATTTCAATCCATATACATATATATTTTTTTCTTTCTTTGCTCATTGTTGCATTATATAGAAAGTGTTTTTTTAATGTACATATATATATCAAGCTTTATTTATTGTGTTGATCAATATACGAGAAAACAAACACACATAATCAATGTGATACACCGACTATTTTAATGTGAAGAAGAGATGTATGCAGATAGAGTATTATTATGTGTGAAACAGATGAAAGAAAATGAAAAATACTATTTCTAGATTCACGAATACACCTATTGAGGCTGATACGTCATGTATTTGACTAGGTTTTGAGCATAATTTCTATGTGATCATCATAGAAATCTATAGATTATATTATTCATAAGCGATGATTTACAGTTCACAAATCTCATGAACCTAATCTCTAGAACATTGATATGCAACAATCATGAGGAAGATTTGAATAAGGATCCATCGCTCTACCTCAATGGAATGATAGTGTTCAATCATAAGTACAAACTGATGTGTTAGTATTGTTTCAGTATGTTTGAGCCTTTCAAATCATCGTGCTCGTCATATCAACGATTTGAAATCGGACTAGTAATAGTCAGAATCTAAAGCGATGACCGATTCAACTTTATCATTAGTCGCTTTATGTAGAGAAAAATATGCCTAAAGGACAATGGCTTTATGACTTCAAATTCTTAGTAATTTCATTAAACTTACTGATAATGCTGTGTAAATCTACTTCTATGTCATGTGAACAAAGAATTTAATTTTAGTCAGTATCGATCTACATTGATCTAAGCGAATTAGGCTAAAGAAAAAATATCATCAAACTACTGAACATTGTATATTTATTGATAATGTATGATTTTCGGTTTGATTAGATGTCAATGGATTGGAAACCCACGTTCTTTGAAATATCTTATAACTAGAATATTGTCTTTATAAATATCAAAAAAACACATGTATGTTCCTTTCGAGTAGCTCATTAAGTGTCTTAATAGAAATGAAAATCGATTCAAACTATCGTTTGGTAAACTCTGTTACCATTCTAGTATAAATACATTGGAATTATTTCATGTGTTGTCGTCGCTATGTTGCCTAAACTACAACAGACTCTATTGGCACATTAAAAAAAAGATTAATCAGTTTTTGTAGAATTTTACGGAGACATGATATGAAGATCATTTTGTTATGAATTATTTATTAAATTTATATGTATAGAATATGATATAAACAGCAAAATTATGGTTTCAATTAGAATTGTATTTCAATAAAATCTAACACATTAGTATTTTATGGTTTTTATGAGTGCTTTCGTTCGAATCACATCATTTATTTTCAATGACAAAAGAAAATCTTTCTATAATCTTTTTCTGTTTTCAAAAATTCAATCTTCCACAGTTTTGTATATGATCCGATGTTAATACCTAGAATAATTAATTTAAAATGTTTCGCAAAGAACTATTCGTTATCTGTAGATAAAAAAAATATATTGCTAAGAACATCAGCAAAGATTAAATCTTTTCCTGAGTAAATAATTGAGTCATTTATCAATTGATGTATAATAAAATGATGAATGCTTCGATTGAACAAATAAATACCAATTGTAATTATTATAGATAAGTCAACTTGAGAAAATAGCATCATAATTCAATTTTATGAGAAATTACAATCATATTGTTGTGAATGTGTAGGAATTGACCTAAATACATTCAATTTTTTATTTATATGTAAACGTATAAGCAGAAATGAAAACTATAATCCATTTTCATCATTTGTTCTCAACCAGTTATGAAACATAAAAGCGTGATTTCCACTAAAACGATTCACAAGAACATCTGCCAATATCATAAGCATTATAAATAGGAGCAATATAAGTCTTCAGAAGAATCTTATACGTCTGATCACTACATACGTTAATGTGACATGAAATAAGAAAGACTCGGTCTTGATCATAGTGATGAAATGAATGATTTCAGTTGAGGACGAAAAAAGTGAGAGAAAGTAGAGAATGGGTGATTTGAGATTCAGAGTTCTCTAAATATATGAATATGCTACTCGCCTAGTAAAATAGTTGGAAAAAAAATGATTTCTCATATAAGAACATATTGATTTTGCGATGCCATGTAGTTATTGTATGGAAGTCATAGGTTTTGGAAGAAAAGAAAAAACAAATGTTTTTCTAAAATGTAGAGTTACAGTGCTACCCGATAGATCTTAGAACAAAACAGTTCCTTTACGTTGAAGCTTTGAAGAAATATCTTTCTTGGTACACTCTGATCACCGACATATACCATCGGTTCAAACATATTTATCTAAGATGTAATCTTCATATGAAGAAATCATTCGTTTATGATGGGCGATTAAAAAATCGATCTGCACGAATGTTATAATAGAATACAGTAGAAAAGCATCAAAACATGAATATTTTAACGTAGCAATGAAACTTAGATTGTGTCCTTCTCGTAATATTGTATTATTGAGGAATTGAACTATCGAGAAAGTTGACATTAGAGTTCTGGATAAGTGGGTTCAACAGGACAAAAAGGATTGCTATTCCGCTAGACTTAACGAAATCAACTTATATTCTGTGCATTCAAAGTTTTCGTAACTAGCTACACATCGATTGAATAAAACAATCAATGATCCTCACATGCCATACCAAAGATGCGAGTACAGTTTTTTTTCATGTCAACAAAACATTCGTCTTTCGAAAATCTTTCAAAGATCTTCTCAAGTTCGTAGCAACAGTAAAATATGAGAAACATTCTGAGCTAATCTCATATTTTTCTTCGAATTCCAGCATTGCTCTATTATTTTTAGATCACATATTTCTATTATGAGTATTTGACTAGGAAGATAAAATGAATTATTAATAATTGCCTACATTCAATATGATCCCATTGACTGAGAATGTTTATTAAAGAAGAATATTCATCAGATTGTTCTTTCTTATGATTCAATGAAATTGTTAGTATGCAAACATTTGAAACAATGTATTTTACAGAAACGAATATATAAATCGTTAAACAATGGCGCTTTGTTAAAATTAAACGAATATTTATTTTTATTTAATGTCCAGTCACAACAATTATTCTCCAGCACCGAGTTATTTATGTCATAATTGTGGTACAAGAAATGTAGATGGTACGAGATGTATTCAATGTCAATCAGATTCTCTCGAAGAAATTTCCGCCGAAACTCACAATAATCAACCGATACCTACTCGTAGTAATCAGCCAATACCACCGGTGCATGAATTTCAAAATTCATTTAATAATACCATTGATTTACAATCATTTACTAGCATGTTATTACCAATGCTTATGTCTCAAACACAATCAGATCTTTCACAACATCGTCATCGTCGTGGTCGTCCACCCAGACGTATTAAACGTATTGCACATTATTTGCCTAGACATCGGTATATGCCTATGCTTGACTTATTTCCCATTCAAGATATTAATACTCAAACATCTCAAGTATCTCTCTTGAATATCAATGGATTACTAGCCGGACAACCATTGAACACTCGATTCGAACCAAATATGACTCTCGTTCAACTACCAGTACAGTTTCTTGTTTTTGATCAGAATAGAGAAAATACTTTCAATCCAAATATATTATTACAATTATTAAATGAAGATATCGGTATTTTGCCCATAACAAGAGACGATATTAATCAATTACCTACGTTATCTAGTAAGCTAGGCATTTATTTTATACTTATTATTAAGGCTGTATGTTATTTTATAAGGTAGAGTGATTCGTTTTAAAAAGTTCAGTACAAACGAAGCCGATCGATAATCATGCTTAAGGATTTACATCCGAGACAATTAAATATTCCTTTAATATCTCGAAACGTAGTCACGAATGTTTTATCGTATTGAATACTGGAAATCCTCATGTAGATGTTCTTTCCAATTTTCTCTGTTACTAACCTATGTGTAAAATGTCCTCACACAAAATATATATTCAATTTTCCTTCACTTTCATGTTGTAGAAGACAAGCAAAACTAGTCAGCTAGAATGAAACTTTTATAATCATTGTAAACATACATTCAGAATTTTTTCCGACTTAAAGTTAATTGAGTAAAAGTAAATCTTTCGTGTGTAGCAAAAATGATGTTTGTAAGAAATTTCTGTTGACATGCATTTCTAAGTATTGATTAAATCACAGAACAATCTTCTTCTAGATTTGTTTATAAAGCGAAGCTTGCTCTAAAGAAATAACATTTCAATTCGCTTCCAGGATATATTGGAAAACTATTAGAATCTTCACTGTTTTGATTTTGATTACTTTCACTTATAACACATCATAGAAAAAACCCAAGTTTACTGGGCATCAATAAAATATTTTATTTCGTAAGCCATATTCAAATTCAGAGGATATATTTTTGAAAGAGTATGAAATTCCAGTTCTGCCTAGCGTTTTTTGATTCTCTTCAATTTAAGTTAAATATCAAAAGAATGAGTAAACATAGTTAGTAAAATATTTCAAACCGGTGTTCCGTACAAATGTCGTTATTTGAACGCATCAAACCTTTGCTTTTACTCAATCAACTTGAAGTTACAAAACAAAATTCTGAATATATATTTAGAATGAGCATAAAAGCCTCATTCTAGCTTTTGTGCAAAGACGTTTTTACATGTAGTTCATCTGCTTTTTTGAATCACGTTCCAGACACAGTAATTACAAAATTTGACTGCCCAAATTTTCTTTTAATTTCTTGTTTCCGAGATGATTATGTGCGTCGAGGCGTTTAGGTTGCGGAGAAAATCATACTTTCTTCAGTGCTAAATACACTCGAGGATACTCTGAAAACAGCACTATACTTGTCAAGAATTTCGAACGAGCTCGAAAAAACGTTCATGGAGATCACTGAAATTAATCGAGTGATTAATGCAGCAGAACAGTAAATGTCTACCAGCTCATGATGACATGTTCTGATCGAATTACATGAACTTTCTGAAGAACTCAAAATTATGCTACTCTCCTTTTCCGATGAGAAAATCCCACGAATAGCAGTTATCTTGAAAACAATCTATAGGGCGTTCAGTTTATTTTGAAACGATTTTCACGCACTCTCTTGCACTAGCAATTAGTTCTGATATAGTGATCTTTTTATTTATATATCTCATGAGGACTCTAGATTTTACTATAATGATCAGTTTCTGCTTAAGTGATTGTCTTGTGAGAAGATGTCTCATCGTTTCGAAATGGC